>JAREYC010000006.1:40835000-41005000 GCA_030015325.1 Cryptoblepharus egeriae
TGAGCTCAATAGGAGCAGCAAGTGGATGCATGTGGCTTCTGCTGGCCTCAAAAGACTCTCCAAAGAGTGGGGGAGATTGCCCCTCTTCAGGGTGACCCACACCTTGTAACCCAAAATGTAGGACAGGGTCCCCCTAAAGTTTGGATTTTCAACAGAAAATCTGGACATAAAAAACCTGCCCTCTTGTCTCAGGAGTAAGCTCTATTGACTTAATGGGCTTCCTTCTGAGTAGATATGGACTGGACTTACCTGGTGCTTGGGGAACTTTTGGGCTGCCTGGCCGGTGCAGTGCAATTTTCGGCTGGCCAGCCAGCAGACATTTTTAAATGTAACTTCCTGCGCATGTGCTGCAGCTCATATCTCAGAAGCAATGCTTCCTAAGGCACATGCCAGGTTCCTGGGACTTCCCTGCCTGTGCATGCGCCTCCACTTTATCTCTGGTCGCAGCCTGGACCAGGACCTGGGCTGCCTGGTGGAGATCAGAGGCTGTGGCTGCTGTCTGCCTGCCCTTTGCACCCTTGTCTGCCCATCTGATGGCTGAGCCCGAAGTGCAGCCAGCCTTTGTGGACCTGCCAGTCTTGGTCTGGACGGACTGGTCCAGTCACAGCTGTTGGGTCCACAGAGGTTGGCTGCACCTGTACTTCAAATTAAAAAAATCTGTTGATGCATTCTGGGGTCTCTCTTCATCCAGATTGTGGACACCTTGGATCAGAGGCGTACCTAAGCAAAATGGCGCCCCTGAAATTTCATCCCATTAATCACCTGAAACCCATCTTTTATCTGTTACAAGTCAATAATATCAAACTGGGAGTACATGGTACACCTCTACCTTGGATAGTGATGATGTGAGTACCATTAGAGTGAATCCTAAGAACTAAGGATAGCATGTCATTGGAAAGGTTATAAAGAAATATATGAATGTAGACATTACCTTTGAAATTTCTAAATTTTTAATTGATATGACGCTCTCTCCCCTCTGCACATACAAATCAACCCTGAGAACTCATGTCAGTTTCTTTTTAATCAACACCGAGAAACAATACTATTTTTACAACATCAGAATACTTTATGTTTTACTATCAGTAAAAGATGTACATCTTGACAAACAGCCAGAAATTGTTTTGGAGTTCAGTCTCAGCATTCATGAAGTTTTTTCCCCTGCCCCCATCCCAAAAAAAACCCTGGGAGATTTGTTAAAAGAAATTTGTTTATGTGCATTGCAAAGAGCTTGCCAATAACTATGGTTTCATGTTTTTTAATGCTTCTCCAAATTTAAAAATTAATATAAAGAGTAAAATGTCAATTTAGTTATTATCAATTATAAATATTTCCATTTATTCCTGCCTTGAAAACCAAAAATAAATGCAGAGGTATCAAGATTTTGCAACAAGTACTGGCAAATATCTTTCTCTTTTATTTGAAGGATTTTTATATTTTCACCAGTTAAATGAAAATCTGCAAGCACAAAGTTTACCTTCATACATTTTATTTTTAAGAATTAGCAGGCCTCCGTCAGTCCTGGAAGACTATGGTATCATGCTCGGCACTGCATACGCTGCATGCGAAGCACGAAAGCCTGGGTTGGATTGTTATGGAGGATAGGCTGTTACCCAAGCAGCAAATCCCCCCTCTCCACACCACTGAATTAGTCCAATGGAAAGGCAAGGCCAATACGATTGGATCCAGCTGGCGTCGCAGAGCTGGGCTAAGGACAAGAGCTCACCCTGTCTTGTGGGGCCGACCCGGGAATTGAACCATGGCCTGCTGGTTAACAGGCACAGTGTCTTAACACTTGTGCCACCCAGAATTAGCTGTTGCAATAATTAGCTACTCAAATTATTGTTTAGTGACAATATAAAGCATTTTGAGTGGGGTTTGATTTAGGGATGCACTTGCTTCCCTCCAAAAGTAGGGCTGAATTGGAGGAGAAACATCCTTCACACAGAATGATGCAGCCAAGATGGATTGGTTGACCTCAAGAATCTTCATACAATATAGCATCTCTGTATCTTTGTGAGATGATATTGTACCAACTTCATGTGGATTTCTGTTTTTCAGTAAGCTCCACATAGAAGTTGTTTTAACTGGCTCTCAGATGCAGAAAATTAAAAAAGTATTTGAATGTTTATAAAGTGTGTGAGAGAAGGTAATATTTAGGCTGCAATCCTAAAGACGCTTTCCTGGGAGTAAGACCCACTGACCACAATTGGGCTTATTTTTGAGAAGACATGTTAAGGATTGTGTTTGAGAGGACGTATGGGTGTTTGGGACCTGCTGGATTAAGGTATTATGTTTCAGTTTATCCGGTAAAAGCGGAATCCATGGACCAAATTCTGCTTTCATGGGGCATCAGTAAAGAGTTGTGCTACTTGCTTCATTAGAAGCATTTGCCTGCTCTAATTGTCTGAGTCACCCAATCTTTTCCGTCTGCTGTGAGAAGTTGAAGTTGTTTGTTTAACATTCCATTTTGATGAAGCTTTTCATTATCTAGCCACTAATACACTGTAGGAAATGGAATCATTAGAGTACAGCAGCCCTTCGTATGTAAACATTTGAATAATTTACACTTTCAACCAGTGTTAAATAAAAGGTTTTAATCTCAGGCGAAGATCTGACAATAAATATTCATTTCTAATTTCCAATAAGTAAACTTTACATCTTCCTAAAAGCTTCTCTTTTTTCTGCAGGATAATGGCAATTTTGACAATTGGACACATTTGGGATTAAAAATTTCCCTCTGGTCAACACAATTGTGAAGAGTTATTATTAAAATGAAAACCAGAAATAATTACAAACCTTACAGTTAGTAGCAATTTTCCATTTTCTGGTGGGCTGCATATATTGGGGTTGATTCAGAGCCCAATCCTTAACTCATTTCACTGGCACTCCACTAGTGCTAAGTGTAACAAATGTGCTGTAAAGCCAGAGCCATGTTCCAGAGCCAGGTCAGTGCCAGATGGTGCTACACTAGTGTTGGTGGAGCATTGATATTGCATTAGGAGCACGAGTGTTCACTGTCCCTTCCAACTCTATGATTCTATGTTCCTACTTCGGTGGCGGACCATTGGGTGGCAAAGAGGTGAGTGGGGGCATGGATTAGGTGAAGAGGAAGCGTTCTGTGCTGGGGAGAGGGCAAAGAGGAGGTATGGTAGTGGAGGGAGGGGGTCACGCTGGCCTTTATCTTACCCTTCTGTTTTTTTATCTCCAAATCCTTCCTTGTTGGCTTCCATTCTCTGCTTGAGGAGGGTATGTGTTTGAGCTTTATTTTTACAAGGGATTTTAAAATAGTGCAACTTGAACAGAAAGTGTAATGCCATTGTAGCAGTTCAATTGCCCAGAATACCTGCTTGCAGATCTGCTATATGTGGGTATGTGATTGGTCACAGCATGACCATAATAGGAGCTATGAAACACCACTATCTAGGATGAGTGTAGAGGGCATGGAAAATTAACATTTTGTGTGTGTAAAAACAAACAGATTTGTAATTGTTTTATACACCAGTCATATATTACTCCTAATTAGTACTTCTTTGTGTCTCTTCCCCCTCATTTTCTCTTTTATTCCATCTTTTCTCTGTCTCTCCTGTTTCTTTTCTTTATTTACTTTCTTTCCCTTTTTATATTTTTCTACATCTTTTGTCATCATTCATTTGATTTAAGCTGAGACAGACACATGGGAAGAGAACCACTGTGTGCCAACCTTAAAGGTATATGGCATCCTTCATAATGCAGTTCACTCAGGCTTGTGATCAATGAAGGTATGTTTTCCCCATGTTTGCTAGAATAGTAAACCATTCAGTTGATAACAAAATACATTTTTATGGTTCTCTGTATAGTGATTTTCCATTTAAGTGTAAGTTAAATTGATAAATTTACACAGAAGTAGAGAGTCAGGATTTCCCCCCTACTGCAGTATAAATTCTACATGAAGATTCCTGTTCCTCTTAGCTTTCACCTTGCTTTGTGTGTGAGATGCACTTTGCTACTTATAAGAGTCAACACTGTATGCTTCTATATCAAACATTATGTGATGAGTATTATGACACTCGAACAGTTCCCAAACCTTTTATCACTGTGACCCACTTTTTAAAATTACACTCTATCAGGACCCACTTAGATTTATGAGACTTAAAAGAGATATAGAATTCATTCATTCATTCATTCATTCATTCATTCATTCATTCATTAATCCTAAATTCCAGCTAGGCTGGCATAATCTTTGGCAAAAGTCCTGTGCTGACCCAAGGTGTCACAAAAGTGCCATAAGGCACTACTGCCCCACTCCTGGGGAGAGGATTTAGGCCAGTAATCATCATCATCATCATCATCATCACACTTTCCTGGGAGTAAGTGTTATTGAACACAATGGGAATTACTTCTGAGTAGACAAGCTTGGGATGTCCTAAGACATGCTTGGGATCTCCTAATACAGAAGGATCCAGCAAAAGGGATAGCACCAGGAAACTTCAGGCCAGTAACATGTCTACCCACCATGTTCAAGCTGCTGACAGGCATCATAGCTGACAGGATTCAGGATTTCTTGGAAGTAAATAACTTCTTACCAGTGGAGCAGAAAGGCAATAAACGGAGAAGCAGAGGCACAAAAGATCAGCTCCTGGTTGATAAAATGATACTGGAGAATTGTAAAAGCTGGAAAACCAATCTGCACCAGGGTGACCAGATGTCAAACCCAAAATTCCTGAACCCCAAGGCCAAAATTCCTAATCCCACGCCAAAATTCCTACACGCTGAAAAAAAATTGCAAAAAATGTACTTTTTATTTTTTGGTTTTTTGACTATAACTTTTGATAGGAAAGAGATATTTCCAAACTGATTTTTGCATTGGATTCTTCAATACGAATCCGACATATGGCATGATGGGGTACTGTGCACTATCAAGAAGTTTCAAAATGAAGCCAAAATGTAGGACAATGAAGCCAAAATGTAGGGCACTCGGACAGGAGGCTAAAAATCCGGACAAATCCGGGTTTTTCCAGTCATCTGGTCACCCTGGTCACATTCTGCACATGGCTTGGATTGACTATAGAAAAGCCTTTGATTCATTGCCACACAGCTGGATCATAAAATGTCTGGAGTCCATCTGGGTCAATACAAATCTTACAAATTTCACTGAAAATGCAATGAAACTCTGGAAGGCAGAATTATTCGTAGCCAATGAAAGTTATGGACTTGTCAACATTAGACGGGGAATCTTCCAGGGGGACTCATTGTCCCCATTGCTGTTTGTCATCGCGATGATCCCTTTGTCAATGATCCTACAGAAAGCGAATCTGGGCTACCAAACTGCCAAAAATTCACAGAAAATTTCACATCTATCGTACATGGATGATTTGAAGCTCTACGGAAAGTCAGAAGCAGAAATCCAGTCACTCACCCATACAGTCCAAGTCTTTAGTACCGACATCAACATGGAGTTTGGCCTGGACAAATGTGCCACAGTGGCACTAAAGAAAGGGAAGATCACGGAAAGTGATGGCATTGAAATGCCGAATGGTCAAACCATTAAATGCCACCAGCCTGAAGCCTACAAATATCTGGGCATACTGCAGCTGGACAATATCAAGCATGGGCATGTTTGTGGTCAGCAAAGAATACATACAACAAATTAAAAAAATTTTGAAGAGCAAATTGAATGGCGGCAACATTATAAAGGCTATAAATACCTGGGCCATACCTGTTGTTAGGTATACTGCTGACATTGTGAACTGGACACAGAAGGAAATGGATGACTTGGACAGAAAAACAAGGAAATTAATGATCGTTCACTATGCTTTACATCCACGTAGTGATGTTGACAGGCTGTACCTGCCTAGAAGATCAGGGGGCAGAGGACTTTTGCAAGTGAAGCAGTCGGTGGAAGAAGAAAAACATGCCCTAGCAGATGTTGGGCGCAATCCAGAGTAACTACAGGGAGTCCTTGCTCCGGTGTAAGAACAATTTACTCTGGATTGCAATATGAATTTCCCATAGATTTTCACTAGGTGGTGCCATAACTATAGGTACACATAATGTCTCTTATGTGCTCTTGTAGTTACTCTGGATTGTAGGGTATGTGCGAGAGAGCCAGAAATCTGCTCTGACTGAAGTCAGCAAGAGAAAGTTGTTGAAAGTGCAGCAGACCAACTATGAATATCGCAAAAGTGCAATTCAGGCCAGGGTTGCCAGACCTCCTGTATTTTCCAGAGGTCTCCTCCAAAACGCCGCTTCGTCCGGGAGGAATGAGAGCCCCTCCGGACTCCGGTTTTTGGGCAGCTTGTGCTGGCCCTTTAAATTTTTTTAAACTGTGGGCAGCTCAGAGACTTCTGGCTGGCTCGCACCGCCCACCCACAACCCAGAGGGGCTTTCCCGGCACTCGCGCCACACCGAGGGCGCAGGGGGGCTTCCCTCAGGGGCGTGCGCCGCTCCAAGGGCGCAGGGGGGCTTCCCCCAGGTGCCCGCGCCACTCGGAAGGTGCAGGGGGGCTTCCCCCAGGCCAATCCTATGCATCCCTACTCAAAAGTGAGCCCCATTAGAGACAAAGGGGCTTACTCCCAGGTAAACTGAGGGGCCAATCCTATGCATCCCTACTCAAAAGTAAGCCCCATTAGAGAGAAAGGGGCTTACTCCCAGGTAAACTGAGGGGCCAATCCTATGCATCCCTACTCAAAAGTTAGACCCATTAGAGAGAAAGGGGCTTACTTCCAGGTAAACTGAGGGGCCAATCCTATGCATGTCTACTTAAAAGTAGGCCCCATTAGAGAGAAAGGGACTTACTCCCAGGTAAACTGAGGGGCCAATCCTATGCATGCCTACTCAAAAGTAAGCCAATTAGAGACAAAGGGACTTACACCCAGGTAAATTGTGGTAGGATTGCCATCTGAGGGGCCAATCCTATGCATGCTGCACCTCTGCAGAACAGGTGAGCTTGTATTTGTGTGCGTCTGTGTAGAACAATGAATGCATGGGGTGTTTGTGTGTGTGTGAGAGAGAGTGCATGGTGTATGTCAGTGCGTATCACTGACATGCCTTGTATTGCTGCAAACTGCTCTGGGGGAGGGGGCTTTAGGATTTCTCTGGGGGAAATGGGCTTTAGGATTGGCCTCACTTAGTTACAGGAATTTTCTCAGGAATTTTGGCTTGGACTGGGAGGAAATTTGGCCTTAAATCAGGAATTTTGGGGTTGCTGTGCAGGAATTTCCAGTTTGGCGTCTGGTAACCCTGATTCAGGCTCGGACTGCCAGTTGGCAGAATAAAGTATTGCATGGCCAATTCCTTGCCAAGATCGAAGGAAAAGTGGATCAGGATAAGACCTGGTTGTGGCTCACGAGTGGAACACTGAAGAAGGAGACGGAAGGCCTGATACTTGCTGCCCAAGAACAGGCAATCAGGACAAATGCCATCAAGGTCAGAATTGAAAAATCAGCCCATGACCCAAAATGCTGGCTCTGCAAAGAAGTGGATGAAACCATAGACCACATTCTAAGTGGCTGCAAGAAGATCGCGCAGACTGACTACAAACTGAGGCACGACTCTGTTGCCCAGATGATCCACTGGAATCTATGCCAAAAGTATCATCTGCCAGCGGCAAAAAACTGGTGGGACCACAAGCCTGAAAAAGTGGTTGCAAATGAGCAGGTCAAGCTTCTGTGGGACTTCAGGATACAGACGGACAAGGTCTTGGAACACAATAGTCCAGATATCATCATCATAGAAAGCAGTAAGGTGTGGCTTGTTGACATCACCATACCAGGTGACAGCAGAATTGAGGAGAAACAACTGGAAAAGATCTCCCACTACCAAGACCTAAGAATCGAATTACAGCGTATCTGGTGTAATCCAGTGCAGGTGGTTCCAGTGGTAATTGGCACACTGGTGCAGTGCCCAAAGACCATGGCAGGCACCTGAAAACTATTGGCATTGGCAAAGTATCACTCTGCCAACTGCAGAAAGCTGCTCTTAAAATCCAACAATAAAATCCAATTCATCAAAACATTTAAATCAGGCATTTTAAAAACAATAAATATAAACATCTACATTAAAACGCTGATTACAATCATAATAAAAGTGTTGGGAGTGGAAGTAGCCAGACTAAAAAGCCATCAGACTTAAAAGCTCATATCGGCTTATGCTGAAAAGTTATAGGCTATGCTGAAAAGTTTCACAGGAGGGAGCGGTTTTTAGATCAAGAGGGAGGGAATTCCAGAGGGTTGGTGCCACTACTGAGAAGACCCTATTTCTTGCTGCTGCCCAATGTACCTCCCTAGGTGGTGATAGTTGTAGCAGGGCCTTCTTTGATTACTTAAGGAAATGGGCCAGATTGAATGGAAGTAGACGGTTCTTAAAATAGTCTGGACATGTACATTAAGTACAGTATACAGGCATATGCTCATCCCCACATCACCACAGAAAGATATGCTAGGTGAGTTAGGCTGGCTTGAATTGGTTATGATAGCTCACTCATTCACTTAAAGCAGTGATGTGCAAAGTGCTGATCACTGCACTTTGGGAACGCAATCCCTGGTACAGCTAGAACTTTGCATTCCAAAGCCTCACACCACTGTCAGTCCTGCAATCGGGACAACATGATACTCTGGCCTGTTGTGTCTATGGCCTATGAGCACAATCCTAACCAATTTAGGCTGGCGCAACTTACCCTACCTCCCATTCCAATGGGGCTTCCAATAGATGCTCCACCCCTGCAGCACATATCTGTGCATGGACCTAACCCCCTACTCCAGGAGTGGCACAGAAGTGCCTTATAGCACTTTCCTGACAAACCCAGGCCAGCATGGGGCTTGTGCCAGGACTTATGCCAGCCTGACTGGGGGTCTGGGCTTTGTGACTGGATTTACATAACACGATAGGTCAGCTTTGTCCTGATTTTGATTCTGGTAGTTGTGTGGTTCTTCAGAATAAAGCATTCTAGTCATAGGAGGGACAGATTCAGCTGAATGCCAGATCTGGACTGGACCTTGAACCAGGGCTTGCCCAGCTCTGATTTAAAGTAATAAAAGTCTCTCCCAAAATGCTTAAACATTTATCTTCCTGTATTTACACATGCTGAGCACTTGCAGGGCAATTAGCAGCAATATGATTTTTTAATCGCCTCTTGACTTGGACAATTAATTATCTGAACTTTCAATCAATTGTGCTTTCATTTGAGGCTCTGCCTGGCTGATTTGGTACCCACCATAAATCACGTCATGACCCATCAGTGGGTCCTGACACACAGTTTGGGAACCACTGAAGTAGAACACTTTCTGGTCATACATTTTACCTTTATCTCTGGAAAGACAATGAAATCATACTTTTAAGTATTCTGTGGCATGTCTGCTGTAATTTCTGTTCTGATTAATTTACAGTGGTGCATTACATAACAAGTTTAATTCATTCCAGTGGCATGCTTGTTATGTACAATGCTCTTTACGTGAAGTGGATTTTCGCATAGGAAATAATGGAAACTCAGACGATTGGTTCCACAAGCCAAAAAAAATTCATGTAAAAATATTAACTATGTAAAAATGATGACAAAACTCTGTTATTGAACTCAAAACACTGTATTATAACACAATTAACTGTACTAAAACACTGTTATTTACTCTATGTACAATAAAAGAGGAAATAAAAGGATGACTAATTTTCAAATAAAGAGTCACTGGTGTCTTTTTTTAGCAGCTTGAACAAGGAACCTGTCTAATTACACTTGCTTTTGCCTCCTTTTGAGGCTGCAATCAAAGACACTTTCCTGGGAGTAAGCCCCATTGAACACAATGGGGCTTACTTCTGAGTAGACATGCTAAGGAGGCTGCAATCCTAAAGACACCTGGGAGGCTGCTGCTGGGAGGCTGCTACCTTTAAAAGGCAGGCTCCCTAGAAAGTGCCAGGCTTCCTAGATAGAGCGTGCTGCGGGGGCGGAGTATCCTGTCACCTGCACATACAAGACAGAGAGAGGCTAGAGAGCACGCGTGGGTGGCCGGATGCTCCACCCCTGCAGCGCACGCTCTCTAGAAAGCCTGGTGCTTTCTGGAGCCTGCCTTTTAAAGTGGCAGCTGCGGCTTGGTGAAACTGAGCTGGGGCTGCCCATACCTACCCCCAGTGCCCCCAAGCACCTTCCCACCCCCCTGAAGATGAGCATGATTCGTCTCAGGAGCACTGCTTGGTAGCCCTTTAAACTTTAAAGGGCTGCTGGCCAGTGCTTGTTAGACGAATCACACCTTGTTAGGAGAGGCAGTTGCCTTGCATGACTGTGTGCTGCTGGAACACACGTTATGTGGGGCACTTGTTAGGCAAGGTATCACTGTAGTTGATAGTTATCACAGGCTTTGATCACAACTGATTGATTTATTTGTTATTTATTTAATACCCTGTCTTTCTATGCTCATAGATTAATAGAATCATAGAGTTGGAAGGGATCTAACAGGTCGTTTAATCCAACCTCCTACCTGTAGGTTATTCTGCTGGGGTTCATGGCACTAGAATAACATGTCCAGGTGATTTTTAATCAGGTTACCTAAGCAGACCCAAGGCAAGTTTTTAGTATTATATGGGTTCAGACCCTGACTTGGCATCAGTTAATTTCTATCTTCACATTTTTGCGTTAAGACATGTCTTATGCCATAGCCTGGACAATGCAGTGCCTGCTTGCTATGCTTCATGCTATGGATTGGGAGAGAACAAGGATGGTCCATTAGAGGTAAGTAAAAATCTTTTTGACACCCCCTCTCTCCCTCTCTCTCTGGCCTACAATTGTTCTCCTTGGGTCTACACCATGGGCTTAAACTTTTGTGGTCCATATTGGGAATGGGAAGGGTGGATTAAATTTTGTAGTGCATGGCTGTCACTGAGAGCTTCATATTGTGAATAAATCATATATGAGATAGCATGCAGCCAGAATTTCACTAGGAGAAATTAAGTGGCAATGTACCTCTGAATACACCTGCAGTTGAGCACCAACAAGAGAGGGTATGGCCACAACTCTCTGGGCATCAGATTGGCCACTGTGGGAAATAAGATGCCAGATTAGATATATTTTTAGGATGTAATCCTAATTTAGGCCAGAGAGAACGGCCCAGCTAAACTGGCCTAAATAGGCCATATCCTAAGCTGATTCTCAGCCAAATCCACAGGGGAAGGAGACCTCTAGGCTGGTGTCACTGCTGCCGAGGACCAAGTAAGTGGCACCGGGGAAGCTTGCTCCCCAACTGCCTCAGATCACACTGAACAAGGAACAGCTGTGGTGCCTTCACCTTGCCTGCCATATGAGGAAGCCCAGGAGACCCTGGCAACCAGTAACAGCTGCAGCATGTTACTGCAGTACAGTGATCCCTGTAGTATAGGGTGGGTGCATGGAGATTGGCTGCTGGAGCTGTGCAATAACTTGAGGTGGGATATAGGAGTTGTGTTGTATCCTGAGGTTGAGAGACAGGAGTGTTGCATAGGCTGTCCTAGGACCTGGAACCTTTTCCTTCTCTTCCATTTTTACTTTGCCTTACATGGATCCCTAGGGATCTACTCAGATTTATGCCTGCTCCTGAGGTGGCCTAAGTCAGAGATGACTGCCTTGGAAACAGGATCCGGGTACAGCCTAACTGCACTGTTCTAGGTCATTCCCCACATGCTCCCAACACACCCCTGCTGAGCTGCCTAGGCTAGCCCTGCTAGTCCAGTCCAGGTTCATTTGTCTTGGGCTGGTCTAAGTGGACTTCACCAGCCTAGGCCTTTTTTGGTGCAGCTAAGCTGGCCTATCTGGCAATAGGCCAGCCCAGTGCCAGATAAACTGGCCTAAGTGCACTTCAGGATTGCCACCTTAGCCTGATCCAGCAAGGTTTTTCTTATGTTCACATACAGCCAAATCCTAATCAACTTCCCAGTATAAATGTAGCCACGTGTAGCCCTGAGAGAAGGGAACAAGAAAGGAGGTCTCCATGACGTGTCCATGCTATAGAATGCAGCACACATCCTACTGGCATGACTGAACTGGAGCTGGAAGTTAATTAGGATTGTGTTGATCTGGTGCAGTCCTATCCAATTTTCTAGCACTGGCATAGCTGTGCCTATCATATTGCACCCTGTAGCTGGGGAGCAGTCATGGAGATCTCAAGTTAAAGCAATATTTGTTCCCTTACTTCATAGTTGCAATGCTTCTCTCTCTCTCTGTCTCTGTGCTGAAAAGTTGTTTAGGATTGTGCTATTAGTGAGTCAATAGTTAAGTGTGAGCCTACCCAAGTCTAGCAATTTGTAACAATTTGCAAATTGCTGCCGGCAATTTTTATTAGAAAGCGTAAAACCCTATAAAGAAACACATAAATAACATCTTAGTCGCTATTGTGTGCATTCTTATGAGTCAATGAAAAATATAACATTTGTTTATTGATTCACATTATCTCATGACATTATGCAAGCCTTTTCCAGAGTTTTCTTTGTGTGAGGTGGAAGAATGTAAATCTTCTCAAAAGTGAGTCATTTGAAATTTGTTTCTCTTCTGCCACTGCAATTCTTGCCTTGTGGTACATGTCCCTATAGTTTATTCTCCTCCTGAAAGATACTTCAAAAGCATTTAATGTGTACCTATAAAACTATATTCTGTATACACAGCAAAATATTTCCAACTGTGCATAGGTATCTATGTCAGAAAGCATTCTCCATACAGCTGTATTATACACACTCTTTTTATCCATATTCTGTTTTAAAGTGTGGCATGTCTTATCACAAAATTCCTTCAGACTTCGTGAAGAGATTCTGTATTAATGCTATATTTTACCAGTGCCACAGCTATCATTGTTAAGGAAACTCTCTACACAACACAGAACTGTGTCATCAGCCACACTACATGTTATGATGCAGCAAAGCCCATGCCTCACTCCATAATTCGTTGGGGTATAAATTAACAGCTCAGTCCTGTTTCAATCCTATAAAGCATGGATTTTCAACCTTTTTCAACTCAGGACACACCTCTGAAGTCACTAAAAAGGCTGAGGCACACCTTAAAAATTACATTGAATTATTATATTTTAATTAATTAATTAATTAATACCAGGGAGGTCCTGTTTTTCTGGGACATATCCTGTTTTTTAGCCTTGTGTCCTGGGAAAAATCCTTATTGTCCTCTTTTCCTTGTGAGCAGACAGCATGTAGCTTTCTTATAATTAGTAAATTTATATAATTACCAGTGCAATTATTTGTGTCTACTCAAACTATGATCCACTGAGTTCAGTGGGGCTTACTGTCAGGAAAGTGCTCTTAGAATTGCAGCCTACATAAATTATATGTAATAGTTTCAAATTTAATAATAAGTATGGGAATATAGTGTTTAATTTAAATAGACCACATGAAAGCAATAGAGATGATTTTTTTTGCTTTTATTTTGTCATGTACTATATTTTTCTAGTGTGTCCTACATTTTGGGTGGTCCTTGTTCTCTTTTTCAGTTATGACATCTGGTCACTTTGATAAATAATACAAATCATGTAAATCATGTAAATCAGCATGAGGCTGCCATCTTATCTCCCTTTCCTGGAGAGTAAGCCTCACTGACAAGAATGGGACTGTTGAGTAGACAGGCAACATTGGATTGGGATACACAATGTCATGGGAGTAAGACCTATTGACTATAATGGGGCTTACATCTGAGTAGACCTGCCAGGCATTGGCTCTCCTCAGTAGCAGGGGCTTTCTAGGAGCCTCCTGCTGCTTTAAGTAGGCTGCAGTGGGAGGAAAGGCAGCGGCTTCTGGTCCCTTTTTCACTGTTCTGCCCTGAAGCTAAGATAGCTGCTCCTCCTGCACCCAGCTGTGCCTCTTCCTTCCCATGTCACACCTGAGGCTCCTTCGGTACACCAGTGTGCCTTGGTGCACTGTTTGAAAATTGCTGCTATAAAAGGTTTATGGTAGTGGATCTTGTTTGCTACTGTCATAGCCCCATTGCAGTGAGGTGAAAGCCTACAAACTGGCTTTGGACCTGCAAACAGCAGAAGACTGCATTTGTCATTTGGAAAATGCTTTAATTGGTTTCCTGCACTCATATCAGCATCTTCCACCAGGCTAAAGCAAGTGACAGCTTATAAGATTTTTTTTGGGCCTTCTCTACGTAGGATAATTCAGAGCCCTGTTCAGAAACAACAGTGGCCTCCTTGATTATCACCCAGTTATCTGCCTGTGAAAGAAGCTGACTGCTTAGCATGCCTAATCATAAAACCAAGTACATTACATGTCTAAATCCAATTATTATTCATTTGTGGTTGTAGGCCATTTTATTCTGTAGAAATGAAAATCTAAGTGTTGTCTTTTCTGAACAGCTCCCTAGTTATTGAAAGATTTTCTTGATTCACTGGTATCACTGAATATTTGTCAAGATTCTCCAACTGTGAAGAAGTTAAAATACACAAAAGATTTAGGAGGGGTTGTAAACTGTGCCTGCAATTAGGCCGGCATGAGATCTGTACAAGTCTTGTGCTGGCATGGGGCTGTCACAAATGTCCCATAAGGAATGCCTGTGCCACCCCTGGGAGAGTGGGGTTATGCCAGTGCACAGATATGCATTGGTCTCCCCACACCAGGAATGGGGAACACATGAGTTGTGATAGTCTAAATAGGTTAGGATTGCACCCTTTGTATGAGAGGGGTTGCAGGCAGCAGAATCAAGAATGTGCATGTGTGTGGCTGCTCTTCTGAATAGGAAAATTACCAGGAATAGGAAGAGTGTGAGTGTGTGGTGTGTGTGTGTGTGCAATCCTAAAGACACTTTCCTGGGAGTGTCAGGAAGAGGAAGACAAAATCTCTCTCCTTGAAATGATGCAAGGCTCACTTTGCTTGGATCCTTGGGATGAGCAGTGGTGGGCTCCAACAGGTTCGCACCTACTCTATAGAACCAGTTCTTAACAAGAGATAGGACATATAAAGTTTAAAAATAGCCATTTAAAAGTGGCTGCCAGATGGGCAGAGAACCGGTTCTTAAATTTTTTGAAGCCCATCACTGGGGATGAGGGATCTCAGCCTCAGGAGAGACCACAATCTTGTGAGATGAGCCAGTGGGGGGAAGCAAGGTGGTTAGTGCTGCAGGAGTCCCCCATGGCTCCTCCATGGGAGAGCCCATCGAGGGAGGAGCAAAGGGAGAGCCCTATAAAAGAGGAGGTGGGGGGGGGGAAACACCAGACGGGAACTGAGGTATAAGAGGCCTCAGTGCCCTGCCTCTTACACAGAGGCCTCTAATGCATCATGTGGTGAAACCCACACAGAGTCCCAGCAGTTAAAGAAGTTCTGAGTTTTTCTGTTTGTACTTATCTGTTTGATGTTCCTGTAACCTAAACTTGTGGAAGAAAGTAAAGCAACTGACCTTGAATCAAGAACCTGTTGCCTCTTGCAATTTTAATACATCCCAAAGGTATGTCAGAGTCCAGGACCCCAGGAACCCCCCCGCGGAACCCCCTCCCCACTCCCCAGGAATATCAGAAGGCATGACAGTGGTGGCCAGCACGGGGACCAGGGGGCATGAGGGGGACTGGCACACCCCAGCCCATCGTGGATGGAAGGATGGGCGGTAGAACAAGCGAGCATCCTGCGGGCGGTGTTGCAGCAGCAACCAGCATATTTCATCCATTGTCACCAGGCCAGTATGAGTGTCAACAGGCCATCAGCAAATGACTCCTGAGAAGAGATCTGAATAACTCCAGTTTCAGCAACACAGATAGCAGCCAGTACAGTATCAGCTTTGATCTAGCCGGAGCAGTCTGAGTTTGGCACTGTCTTTGGCAGGAAGCAACGATAAAACACCAACGCTCCCACCCACCTCCCCTGGTGAGCCAGCCAGGAGGGACGGTCACCTCAGTTCAAACTAATGAAGATGACTGGGGAAGACAAACCAGAGGCCTACCTATGGGCCTTTGAGAGGATGGCAAGAGCAGCAGGGTGGCCCAAGCAACAATGGGCAGTCATCCTAGTCCCCTGTCTGATTGGAGCAGTGCAACTGGCCATGGACTCAATGCCACCAGAGGAGGTGGAAGAATATGAGGCTGTAAAGGCCACGATCCTGAACTCATTGGCTGTATCAGAAGACACTTACAGGAGGCGCCTGAGAGAGACATATGGTGCAATCCAGAGTAACTACGGGGAGTCCTTGCTCCGGTGTAAGAACAACTTACTCTGGATTGCAATATGAATTTCCCATAGGTTTTCACTAGGTGTTGCAGTAACTACGGGTGCACGTAATGTCTTTTATGTGCACCCGTAGTTACTCTGGATTGTAGGGTAAGTTGGAGAAGGGAGGAAGCCCAAGGCTACTAGTCAACACCATTAAAGCTAATGGGCTCAGGTGGCTACAACCGCTGCAGAGATCAGCGGAAGAAGTGGTGCTGCTAGAGCAATTTGTACAAGCACTTCGGCCAGAGGCCAGGAAATGGGTCCTGTGCCAGAACCTAGCTACTTTAAAGGAGGCTGTCCAAGTGTTGGAGGTGCTCAACATGGCGGGCAGGGAGATACAGCAGCTGGCGGAAGAGCACAAGGCGGAGAAGAGGAGGGGTGCGCCAAGATGGGAGAGCAGGGGCAGAGGAACCACCAGCTTCAGGGAGAAGAGTGGCGGCGCAGCGGAGAGAACAATGCCCCAGCGGAGAGACCTGGCTCTAGTGGGACAGAAAGGACAAGGTGGAGGGCGCGCGGCCCCGAGCAAGCCAGGAGTGGGGGTCTCCTGCTTCAAATGTGGTGCCCCCGGACACTTCAAGAGGGATTGCTCTCATGGGAGCCATGAGGAGGAGGTGGCTTGGATGGGATCACAGGTAACCAAGCCTCTCCCCCAACAGTAGCTGTAAAAGTGGATGGTGTGGAAGGGAAGGCATTGGTGGACTTGGGATGCTCTCAGACAAAAGTTAAAAGTGGAGAAGGGAAGCAGATCCTGAGAGGGCATAGAATGTGAATAAGATGTATCTATGGCTATGTAAAGCCATACAATGGAAGATGGGCGAGAGTAGAAGTGCAAGGGATAGGGGTAAGGTGGGGGACGCTCCTGAAATAAAGTATGATGCCATAATTGGGAGAGACCACCCAGCCTTCTCCAGGCTCCTCAAAGAAGTAAAGGTGGGGGAGGTTGAGAAGGAGGCCACCTACCAATGGGAAAGGGAGGAGGTAGCTAGGCAACAGGCACAAGACCCATCCCTAAAAGCCGCATGGGAGCTGGCCCAGAAGAAGGACAGGGGGAGAAAAGAAGGGACATGGTTCGAAATTAGGCAAGGATGCCTGTACAGGCGAGGGAAGGATGCACAGATGAAGGTATCCCGAAGGTATGTCAGAGTCCAGGACCCCAGGAACCCCCTCCCCACGGAACCCCCTCTCCCCGCCCCAGGAATATCAGAAGGCATGACAGGGAGTAAGACCCATTGAACACAATGGGGCTTACTTTTGAGTAGATATGGTTAGGATTGTGCTCTGTGTGTACGTGTGTGTGTGTTTGTGTGTGTGCGTGAGAGAGAGAGAGAGAGAGAGAGAGAGAATTGGTATTTGTGAAAAAATGAAAATGAGGGATAATGTATACAAAGGAAACTGCAAACAAAAATACCATCCATGAATGTTCATGACTCTCTATTTGTTCATGTTTGTTTTCATTGCAACATCGTAATTTGTAGCAACTATCAAGATCCAGAAAACAAGTTAAGGTGAACCATTTTTTAGCACCTCTTAACCAAGTCCAATAAGTCTCAACTGACTACCTGATTCAGGAAAACACTTAAGTAGCTGCAGAATCCTGTCGTTTGCAATGGATCTTAATCATGTGCTTAAAGGTAAGCACTACAGGGGTGTTCTAATGAATTGGAGCCTGAAGCCTCATATTCCCCAGTCAGCACAGCCCGGCTTCTGAAATAGATCTCTAGAGAGGTGTACTGATGCCTGCGGATTTCCTCTGCGATGAGGCTTCAGAGCAACTGACTACATTGCCTTGCCTATTTATTTTTTTTCCCAGGGAGTAACATGCTTGTTCTAGATTAATTTAGATGCCAATAGATGGTTTATAGGAGGAGAAAAAATGAATATTTCTCTGGAGATGGGCCTAATTTGTGGCCTTTCTCAGGTAAAACAGGATGTTTGCTATTTATAGGCTGCATGGTTATATCTCCAGCACCTTTGTGCTGCCTTTGCCATGCTAACTAAGTGGGTCACCTCTTTGTTTTTCGAATGAGGACTGAGCTTCACTGCCTCTTTGGCATACCAATAAACTCAGGCACAATAAAAAGAAACAATGTTCATTATGCGGCTGCATGGGGACTTTCTTTAAGAGTTTGGGCAGTAAATGGTTTTTAATCCCAGGATGCACTGATTGTGATAATGTAAGCCCGGCAAACCAAGCGTCAGTAATAAAATCATTGCAAATATGAACAGAATAAAAAATTGGTCAAAAGGATCTTGTTACAACTTGTGTTTATTCCACAAGGGCTGAAGGAAAGCAAAATAGGCAATGATTTTGTTTGGGACTTGTTTATGAAAGATTTCTTTTTGTGTAGGCAAGTGTTAAGGTTAAAGGAAAGAAATGGAATTTAATTGTAGGTTTCTGTCGTCATTTGACTTAACAGCATCTTAACTTTGTAAAAAAGAAAAAGCTCTCAGAATGCAATCTCTCCTCTCTACTTTAAAAAAAACAACAAAAGCAAAATACCATTTCATAAAAGCTGTAAAATATAATATGGCACAACTATAAAATATAATTTTGTTTTTTCGTCTGTAGAACTGAAATTACAATAAATCTTCTAACATCCAGCATTGATTGCTTCAGGCCTGTGGCTTTAATGGACAACAGTGCAGTGTATTATGATGCCATGATTAAGGAATTGTGGAAAGGGGGGAGAGACTGATTCTGGACTAAAGTTTGGCACTTTGCACAGCTCAACGTTACCACAATTATTGGTTTTCTGAAATATGTCCCTATGCATTATTCTGATCAGATTACTTGCATTGCACAACCCTCTGGTGAATAAGGGGACAATAGCACAAAATAAATCTCACTCTGAAATTTAATCTCCACCACTGTAGGCCAGCAAGAAGAACATCCACATCCCTTTTATAAGAAGTTGTATATTTTTCACAATGTTGGTATATATTTTTGTTGGTTTTCTAATTGTTTTTAATGTAAACCCACAAGCAGATAAGTAAATGATTCCAGGGATGGTGGAGAAAGGGAACACTGTGAAATATAATTAAAACATCTTCCTGGGCTTACTCATAAGAAGCCCTACTCCCACTCTTATCGGTACCAACCACTGGACGGCATTCCTCTGCTGTAAACCCACTCACACCAGTTACATAAGGTATTGTGGCAGTTGTGCAGACTGCTGAAGGGCCAGTGTGGAGAGGATGGTGGTGAAAGTAGGTTGGTGGGATAGGCAGGAGGAGTGAATGGAATGGGGACTGGGCAAGAGAACTGATGGATTAGTTCCAGGAAAGGGGTGGGTTCAATGACCTGGGACAAATCATGCTAACCTTTTTATCTAGTGCAGGTTAAAGTAGATCCTCCTCAAACACTATGGACCCTTTCCCAGAGCAGGCCTACTTGACTGTTCCACAATGGTACATTTTGATACAATGGTATCAAATATGATACAATGGTAGCCATTTTGGAATTGGTGCATTGGTGGGGGAACAATAGGATTTGGTTCCTAATTTCCTCAGTGAAGTGTGAAGACTGGACTGACATTGGAATTATAGAACTTGTCAACCTTTTGTCAGTTATTCTCTCAGAAAACAATTGGTTTGATAATTATCTATAATTTTTTGTCAATGAATATTAACCTGACTTCAATCTTAGATGGATTTCAAACAGAATTAGGCTAATTCATGGATAATTGTCATCATCATGACTGTCATCAAGAGTTAGCCATGACTGATAAAGTGAACCTCCAGATCCAGGAGCAGTACACAATTGAACACAAGGTTATGGAGAGACAACAGGAGACAACATGATTGTCACCATCTTGCATATTTCCCAAGGGAATCTAGGACTCACTACTGAAACCAAATGGACTCTTGATCTGATCTGGCAGATCTTTTCTTAAGATTACAATTGATTTATCCACAAATTGCATTATTTGGCACACAGTCTCAAATTATGGAGGAAGTCATACTTAAATCCAGTTGAAACCAGCATATCAATTGATAGTCCAATGTTCCTGAGAAAAACACATGTTCCATTAGTGGACATTGTCACATGAATAATGTAAAGTACTTTGTGATAGTGCAAAGCCAAAAATGCTGGTGGAAAGGTTGAAACCTTGCTAGCATCAGCAATTCAGAGGTCTTTTGGAGCACGTACATTGAGCCCATGGACAAGGGATGGTGGAAAGGGGATTGGATGGAACTGTGTGGGAAACAGAATGGGGAGCTTCCAGAAGCCGTGGTAGGTGCCAGATTGGGTCTGGGAAGGGAGCAGGTTTGGTTGCCAAGGTGCCAATGCACACCTTAACTCAAACCCACTTGCTTGATCTTCTTGAACAGATAAATCCAGACATGCACCAGCAATATTGGTGCATTTCTGGTGCAATTTGGCTGGTGCAGGCCTAACTTGACCCATTACAGTGGCTTACCCCATGGCAAGGGGACAAACGTCCACTCACCCCAAGCAGCCAAAGATCCCCTCTGGGATGCAGTGTAGCCTGCAGCAGTGCCATTGCATCTCAGTGCAGGGTTTTACAGTACATTGAATTGAACGGTTCGTCAAAACAACCTGTACTCTATTAATTTCAGCTGGACTTAGGAGTAACCTTCTTTGGAAGGTCCCAATTGTTGTGAAGCAGGAATGAAACACTTGCTGTATTAAGCAAATTTCTGAGTGAAGCATGGTAGGTAAAATAACACATATGGAAGTGATTGTGAGTATGGAGCTGCTCCAGATATACATTTGAACAAATCTACTCAATGAAACTCCCATTTCGTCAAGCTTCACTCAGGTTCCACTAAAATGAACTAAAGTTGCACAGCAGGCAGTGCACAATAAATTGTGCATATAACCAGCACATTCCCTTCAGGAATAAAGGGCAGAGTACGGGATTATCAGGTAAAGCATATTGTTAGATGTATTTGTAGTTTTATGGGTCAAATGTCAGTGAGCATTTTTAAATAACCTAATTTGGATTAGTAGCCCAGCTTGCACCCCAGTGTTTTAATTGTAGCAATATTTCAAGGCCTAAATGATGGCTGGCCTGAGCTCTCTGCACAGGCCATATTTCGCTCACCAAAAGTTGCAGGTAGAGGCTCACGAGAGCCTCCATGCCTACATTAATACGCTGGAAGCTGTGGCAGGCGAAATAAATTTATGAAAGGTTGTGAACATGTCACCAATGCTGGTTGTGCTTGCTTGAACATAAAGCTGCATTCCAGTCAAATTGGCTTCCAGTCCCTGTCTTGGCTATGAATCTTTCCCGTCACGTTGAGCGCCAAAGGCTTATGTGACACACACAATATCATTATCAAAAGATGGCAGAGTTGAGGCAACATGCTGTGTAAAGGCAGTCGCCGATCAACTCCAGAGACCGAAGTTCAAATAATGGTTGGATTCACTGGTTTGGTAATCCCATGTTGGCCACCATTTGTCTGTATCATGGGGACCACTACATCCCTTGGCACACACACCAGTTTCTAATCAAGCATGGGCCAGGACTGAAGTAGCAGCAGGAGCCATGCCAGTTGGAATTGAGATGCTTTGGCACAACTGTGAAAGAAGTTTACCCAGCACCTGTTTGCATGGTGCTGACTTAAGATGCTATGGTTGCAGCATAGAATCATAGAATCATAGAATCATAGAGTTGGAAGGGACCTAGTAGGTCATCTAGTCCAACCCCCTGCCTGCAGCAGGAATTCCCCCTAGAGCATCTCCAACAGGTGCTCATCGAGCCTCTGCTTGAAGATCCCCAGTGAGGGAGAGTCCACCACCTCCCTTGGCAATCTGTTCCACTGCCGAACCACCCTCACTGTCAGGAATTTTTTCCGGATTTCCAGCCGGAATCTCCTTTCTTGCAGTTTGTACCCATTGGTTCTAGTTCTGCTTTCAGAAGCAGCTATGAACAAATTGGCCCCTTCCTCCCTATGACAGCCCTTCAGGTATCTGAAGAGGGCAATCATGTCTCCCCTCAGCCTCCTCTTCTCCAGGCTGAACATCCCAAGTTCCCCCAACCTTTCCTCGTAGGGCTTCCCTTCCATCCCACTGATCATTCTTGTCGCTCTCCTCTGGACTTGCTCCAGTTTGGCTGCGTCTTTCTTAAAGTGAGGTGCCCAGAAGTGAACACAGTACTCAAGGTGAGGTCTGACCAATGCAGAATAAAGAGGAACTATAACTTCTCGTGACTTGGAAGCTACAGTCCTCTTAATGCAACCTAAAATGGCATTTGCCTTCTTTGCAGACACATCACACTGCTGACTCATGTTCAGCTTGTTATCCACGGCGACTCCAAGATCCCGCTCACATGTTGTGCTGCCAAGCCAAGTATCCCCCATTTTATACCTATGTTTTTGGTTTTTATTGCCTAAGTGCAGAACCTTGCACTTCTCCCTGTTGAAATTCATTCTGTTTGTTACAGCCCAGGATTCCAGTTTATCCAGATCCTCCTGGAGGTTTCTCCTATCTTCTGATGTGTTTGCTACTCCTCCCAGCTTGGTGTCATCTGCAAATTTGATCAGGTTCCCTCGTATCCCTTCCTCCAAGTCATTGATGAAAATGTTAAAGAGAACCGGTCCCAAGACAGAGCCTTGGGGTACCCCACTAGAAACTGACCTCCAGGTTGACACAGAACCATTTACTAAAACCCTTTGAGTGCGGCCATCGAGCCAGTTGCAGATCCACCTAACAATTGCCCTGTCTAGCCCATATTTTTCCAACTTCCTAATTAAAATGTCATGTGGGACTTTGTCAGATGCTTTGCTGAAGTCAAGATAAATGACATCCACAGCATTGCCACTGTCCAGTAAGCTCATAACCCGATCAAAAAAGGAGATCAGATTTGTCTGGCAAGATTTATTCTTGGTAAATCCATGCTGGGTTGTTTTGATCACCGAGTACTTGTCTAGATGTGCACAAATTGTGTGTTTTATGATTTGCTCTAATATCTTGCCCGGGATTGAAGTCAAACTGACTGGTCTATAATTTCCCGGGTCTTCTTTTTTCCCCTTCTTAAAAATTGGGACTACATTTGCCCTCTTCCAGTCCAGTGGCACTTCTCCACTCCTCAAGGATTTCTCAAAGATGATCGACAAAGGCTCTGCAAGGACATCTGCCAGTTCCTTCAGAACTCTAGGATGCAGCTCATCCGGTCCAAATGACTTGAATTCATTTAGGCCAGTTAAGTGGTTTCGAACCAGTTCTCTGTCAATCTTAATCTGCTCTTCTGCACCATCCATGTTTTCATTACCTCTTAGGGGATGTAAACACATCCCCGAATCAGTCAATGATCCCGCACCCCCATTAGCACAGCCCTCCTTCTGTGAATAGACGGATGCAAAGTAGGAGTTGAGCATCTCCGCCTTCTGCTGGTTTCCAGACACCTGTTGTCCATCCTTGTCCAGGAGCAGCCCCACCCCCTCGTCTCGCCTCCTGTTCCTTTGGGCATATCTAAAGAAGCTCTTTTTGTTGTCTTTGACTCCCCTGGCCAGCCTCAGCTCATACTGAGCTTTAGCATCCCTGACCCCCTCCCTACAGGACCGGGCTACCTGCCTGTACTCCTCTCTGGTGATCTTTCCAATCTTCCACTCCCTATACTTCTCTTTCTTTAACATCATTCAGTTCAACCAGATAGGAGGATGTGGCATTGCTTATGTTAACCGCAAATGTTTGTGACTAATCAATGTACAAAAATAAGAATAGGCATGGAATAATAAGAAAAATATATAGGCATTTATTGTGGTAATTCAAATAATTCCTAAAATTCGGAATACATTAATAATATAAAATGCCTATATAAAATTATAACTAATAAATCAGAGAAAATTTTAAAAAATTACCAATGCACACGAACCCCAAAATAGTACAGATGAGTACAAATATATTCAACAGTATAAAACTAAGGGCTGCAGTGCCTTGGTGGTTAAAGACACTATGCCTGTCAACCTGAAGATCAGCAAGTTGGCAGTTTGAGACCCAAGTACTGCATGACAGACTGATGTCCCAATCCCTGAAAGCATGTAAATGCAAGTAGAAAAATAGATTTAGATAAAAAGTTTTGTGGAAAGATAACAGCTTTCTTTGAGTTTCTACGTGCCTTTGGAATTTGATCACGGTGGCCAAATGATTGCAGAGATATTTTACCAGAGACATGCTGGTTCCACGGGCATGTAATGGGGATGAGCACTGCCCTTGGAGTTGGTCAACCTGTGGAGGACACCTTTAATATAAAACTATTCAATGAAGGATACACAAATATGGGCTCACATTCTAGAGCTTCCCATGACTATAAAGGGTTCTGTGCTGGCCACAGGCACAATTTTGAAGGGATCTGTTGTCTTGTTGATGCTGCAGATTGTTTCAGGATAGTTGTGGATGATATGGAAATTGCTGATAGCCAAGAACCCCCTGAAAATAATGAGAAATGGATGGCAATCTTGTTATTTGTGAATCAGTGGATAGCAAATCCCTTATCAAGAGAACTGAATGGAAATTGAGGGTATCACCTTACCTCATCACTTTGCAGATCAAAAATCCTGCTTGGCTGTCAAAAAAGCTGGTTCAGAATCAAAACAGAGTTATACATGCAAGTAAGTGGAAAGAGAAGGTGTCCATAACACAGGCTATAAGGCCTTTGCACATGCTATAACATCTTTCAGGTTTGTAAATATAAGGCCCAAATTTACTTATTTACACAAATATACTTAATTATAATTGGGACACTTTAGCTGAGAGCAGAAAATCCTCAATCGAAACATCTGTGTACCCAAGCAAAGGAATTCCTTATGAAGGACTATGGCAAGGAAGCCCAATGAGTTGTGAAAACTACCCCTTATCCTCCCCACCAAAACAGCCACCCTGAACTATTCAATAAACCATGAAAGAATATAAAGTTAATCTCTATATACACCAATGTTGAGCAGCACCTTATCATAATAATTCCACCATTTATTTCTTCTGGTCACATGGTGAATCCCACCATGTCCCCTGTTATAATGTTGACTAATCCCCATGGAAGGAGGCAGAGCAAGAGGGTCCCATCACTTGATCCCACTTTCTAGAGTTTTGAGATGGAGAGATTATTTCATCTGAGTATTTCTATATCATTTATAAACCTATTAACTCCTGCCATAAGAGGTAGAAAGGATTGACACACAAATTATTGTGTGCTTAGAAAGATGAGCACTGTGACCTGGAAGAAAGCTATGGGGGGCATCATTTTGCCACAGAATCTGGCAGTGCCAACAGAGCATAATGAGAACAAGCTTCTGTAAAATGCTATGTCAATAAAGCACAATGTCAAAAATCAATAAAGGCTTCACACTGAATTACAAGGGAATGCAGAAGAAATCTTCCTTTTTTCTGAATATTGTATTGTACAGTCTTTGCCTTTTTATCATTAATTATAACAGCTCTCTCTCTCTCTCTCTCTCTCTCTCTCTCTCTCTCTCAGTTCTCAGCTATACAGGATTGCTTTTGCAAGGATCTAAAAGGTAATGTTAACATTCAAGGCAAACATTTATTTCAGACATTCTTTCAAAATCTGATACAAAATTAGTTCTCCTTCTCCCTTGGATTTGACCCAATATGGATCCTGACCCACATCAAGAGGGTTGATCTGTTCCTTCTGGATGCAACTCAAGGAATCCTATTATTCCAGCCAGCAGATGGTCTGATGTGCAGAAAGGCAGTACATGGCCTCCCTGCACTTAAGGTGGTGTCTTTCTAGAGGCCTTAGAAATGCAAGTTTTTACAAAACAGGAAGGTTCATCAAGATAATTAGACATTTCTCCCCTTCCAAGGAGTAAGCCCCATCAACCACAATGAGTCAACTTGTACCTCTGCCAGTGATGTCCCTGGCTGAAGTCTGTACTGATCCAGGAAGGCAGATGAAGCTCAAGAAGAGGATTGGATGCAATTTGTTGTCTGGTGCCAACAATCTCTCCCCTCCCAGGTGTTCCACCATTCCCTGCCTTATTTAACACCCTCCAGATTTCCTTCGTCTCTTGCACAGGATTTATTTGCTCTGGCACACTTCCCATCTACCACTGGCACCAGTAGAAAAAACCCCAGCTTTCCCACCAGTGCATATAGTCATTGCACTATTACAACACACTTTACAGAGCCTTTGACTCAGTGATGGAACATGTGTTAGGATTGGAACACACATTCCATCACTGAGCTAGTGTTGAACTTGTTAGGATTGGACTGCAATATTCACACATTTTGCAAGGTTTGTTTTCTCTACATGACTATGAGCACAATCCTAACCATGTCTACTCAAAACTAAGCCCCATTGTGTTCAGTAGCTCTTACTCCCAGGAAAGTGTCTTTAGGATTGCAGCCTAAGACCAATACATATAATGAGCAAAGTCAGGACTTGAAGACCTTGGTGAAAAGACTCTGAACAACCATTGCTCCAGTCATGATGGAACTGCACAGAGCCTGGGCAAACTTCCTCCTCCAAATCATATCATGTACCTTCTTCTGACTTCAGTATTGTTCATGACTCATTGTCAATATTTGTGGCTCTTCAATGGTTTAAAATAGTTTGGGTTATTGCACTATGTAATTTTCATGCAGATGTGGAGTTCTAAATCAGAAAATAGTTCTGCAGATGCTCCATTAATATTCTTTTGTACTTTGATCTGTTCTGTAAATACATACTGAAGGAGGAGAAGAAAAAAAGAACAATACATAATAGATTGGAGTTCTAAGTCCACCCAGACAGTTTAACCCTTAGGTCATAGTGTTTGTATTTCACTTATTGGATTGTTAATAGATTTTCTTCATTTGTGTGAGACATTGTGAATGATGTGCTGAGGCCTTCCTATTACTACAACACTGGAGCCCATGGTCCACCTGTAAGAAGATAGTGTTAAAAGCTGCTGGAGTTTCTACCTCTTGACAACATCCCAGCTGTAGACTAGCAATAGCAATCCTCCCGTGGCAGTTTTAATTATCGGCACCGGCGATACCATCAGTAAGTGTGTAATTACGTGTCAGTTTCCTGGCTGTTGGGTATGAAAAGTGGAACCAGTGAGATGATGATTGTTGAAGCTGTAGACTCATATTTAAACAATTCAAAATGTGTAACTGGCAGTGTCATTAAACAGAGAGAGTTTGACCCCAGCTGTCAGTTACTTTTCCTTATGCAGATTTTTTTCATGCTGTCTGTCAAAAGAGCTCTATGGGCTGAAATGGGACAGAGGAGGAAGCTTAATACCCAGAGAGCCGAAGTGCTGCTATCCTTCTCTCCTGTTGAGGTGTTCTTTTACCCTAAGTAAATACGGTGGCCCCCGCTGCAAATAAACTATGGGCATTACAGGAAATTATATAGGCATGGGTGATGAAGAAACAAAGGGAGAATATCAAACAGAGATTCTAACCTTAGTATAATAGGATTTTTTTCCTAAGCCTTGCTTGTTGCTGTCTGCCTAAAGAACAAGTTTTATGGTAATTGGTATGTTCATTATTTAATGATAAAAATGGAATCATTTCTTGTTCGTAAAGTTACACTGAAAAAAAAATTAGGAGAGGATGGAAACCGGAAAAACTTGCAAGTGCATTCACATACATATAAGGATGGATATATATGCATGCAAGTATGTTAGTAGGTAGGTAGGTAGGTATGACCATTCCACTAGCAGTTCGTCTGAAATGTCCCACTTCACACTTTTATTCACAGAATTAGCCAGGATGGAAAAATTATAATCTGACCAACCAAGCTAAAGAGATGCTAAGTAAATGGAAAATATAAATATACATGAGCTGGAGGGAGTTAGCAAGTATGGGGCCTTTAAATTTTTATCTGCAAACAAATTCCCTCATTTCCAAGAATACATTTCAACTTGATGCAAGGTCGAAAAAGCGTACTGCACACTCTCAGTTATCTGACACTCATTTGATAAGAAATGAGTTAATATATATGCTATATACTATTTTTCTGGAAAGAGAAGTTTCTAGCATTTTAAAAACATTTTCCCCCTGTAATATAAGGTATCTAAAGTAGAAAAGCTGTTAAAAGCAAGAGCACCTTTTAATTAATGAAGTCTTAATTGATTCATCACATGAGTGTAAACAGACTGTTGTTTAAATCTGCCAAACTTTGCACAATAAATCTAAACAGAAGGAAGATGGTTTTTATAGTTGTTCATGCTGTAGATATGTGCCATAGCAAGCACCACCTCTCAGGTGGCATCCTTCAGTGTGATCAAAGAAGGAGGAATGCCTCCAAGAAGGTGCCAGCAACCAACAGTTCATTAATTATTAAATATAATATTTACAAAACATTTCTCACTGGATTAACTGGAGCAGTGATTTAAATGCCAACACTGAATGACAGAAATGTCATGGATGCTGCAGTAGTCTGTGCTGGCCCCAGAACGAGGAGGAGGATGCTGAAGGAGTGCCAGCTAGGGCCAGATTTAGGTTTGATGAGGCCCTAAGCTACTGAAGGAAATGGGGCCCTTTATGTGTCCAGCTGTCCTTTGTCAACAACAAATTGTTGCGGGTTTTTTTTTGTGCTGAATATATGCTATATGGTTATAATAGGAGGCTACACAACACAAAAAAACTGTTGCTGTAGGTGGGTTTTATTTTATTTGTTTTTTGTCTTATATTTTGGAAATGTACATCCAGTTGTTTTTTTCCTTTAAATTTTTTTGGGGCCACAAAGAGTGGGGCCCTAAGCTGTAGGTTGTTTAGCTTATATGTAAATCTGGCACTGGTGCCAGTGGTAAGGTGGAGTTCAGGGTTTGTGGGCAGAAGGGAAGGCATTGTGGGATGAGACTGAGAGGAGCAGCTGGAGTCAGGGGCCCATGAGAGGTGTGGGACCTGCAGAGCCCTGCTCCACTATCCTCCGTGATGGGTTGAAAAGCCTGGCACGAAGCTCCTCTAGTCTGTGCTGGCATAATAGCCAACATAGACTGGGGGAGACCCACTGAGGCTCTTGTGTACTTACTCAGGGGAAGTGGACAAAAGTCCCCACCCTTCCAAGGAGGCATCCAGCAGCCCTGGTGGGGCTGGTTGCTATTTCAGTGCCACTTCACACAGTGGCAATGCCACCATTAAGGTTTGGCTGCCCCTTAGTTAATCAAAGCAATTTACCAACTAGATATTGCAATCTGAAATTAGACTGATGGTGACAGGCCCTGTCTGTTGGGAGAGATCTTTGCAAGAACTGGGGTGCATGCAGTCCTCTGCTATGCATGAGGATCTCTAGCATGGCCTTTTATGGAAACAAAGCAATAGTGCTTGATGTAATTTTGGTTTCAAAGGAGAGAATCAGAAGACAACACATAATGCAAGAATAGGCAATATTAATTGCAGCAGTACTTTCCTACCTGAAAGTAATAAATAGACACATATTAAATCCTCTAAGGATTAATTTGTATTTTATCAGCTGTGAAAAGGGCAATTTTTTACATATCCAGACTTAGGAGCTTTATTAGATCTACATTGGAAAAGCAATTCTGCATATATTTTGTGTGGGAGATTTTTTTTCTTGCTTGGAAAAAAAATTCTTAGAGAATCCAATTGGGAAAGGCATCTGCTGTCCATATTGTAGATGAGAACACATGTTTTAAAAAATCCATTGCTACCACTACATCTTATGTACAGTTGCATCAACTGTTAAAGCAGCGATTAAAAAATACAATGCATTGTAAGTGTATCACCTTTGGGTTGTATTTTAAATGAAGGTCATTTCGAATGTATTTAAGGTGATTCAGTTTCCATGCATACATAGTAATGACACTGCCGTATTCTACAGTTTTCTATAGTTTTCCATATTCTATAGTTTTCCAGTTATTTTCTCTCAGTTAAAGGTTGCCACTCCTCCCAATTCAGATGAAACAGCTCAAACAGTGAGTCAGGATGAGTCTGTCTTTCCATGCCACGTATACATATTCCTTTGTGTTTCAGAAGGTTGCCTGTATGGTTGAGTGTTTTCAAGTTATGTGTCTGTCCTACTTGCATGTTAGCTGCAGGCTATCTGCATCGCAGACAAGATGTAGTCCCTGGGGAGGGACCCACTAGTCTCCATTTAGTCGAGTAGCTTTGGAAAGGAAAGCTGTGACAAAAATTAGCCTGTTCTTTTAGGAATTTGTGATTACTGTACTTTGATATAGTAAAGTAACTTTTGTCACTTGGGTTTGGGTGAAAAAAAAATTAAAACTAGCACTAGTCAAGGCTCAATATAATAAGCATATGCTTATGCATGTTCAACAGTTTGGTAGGCAGAATGCATGTAAAGATGTTGTAATGCAGGAATTCTGGCTGGGTTATACACAAGAATGTGAGTGCATTCTTATGACATGCACTGATCTGCAACTGCAGGATGAATCAGAATAAATGCCAAGGCTGCCAGCCAGCAACATTGGCTTGGTAAGTAGAATTTGCAGGTCCAGTGCTGGACAAAAGCCTGGAGGCTATTTTGCCTGCAGATGAAAATCAGGCACCCTAAACAACTCAAAAATAGTGTTGCTTGTCTCTGTGAATCTTGAAGGTTTCTAAAACAGCTTTAGATCTGATTTGAACCACTCCAGTCAAAAGCCACATTCTGAATACTTTTGAGACCACTTTTGAGATGTTGCCACCATGATCATCCATGTTCAAAGTCTTTGTTCTGAAACAGATTCTTGTTTACTAATATACCCAGTGTTTTTTTCCGGGATAAAAGGTGCCGGTACTCACCACAGGTCATCACCATATGAATAATTATTTGTTAGCTGCTTGTGGGGAGGCGGGGGGGGGGGGGGGAGATGGAAAAGATGCTAGTACTATCAGTGAGTACCCCCAGAAAAAAGCACTGGAAATACAAATCCATCTTTCTGAACCTAGACTGTGGCCTAGGGGTTCCTAAATTGTGGCTATTTTTAATCCAGTGAGAGATGTCCTGTTCGGGTCCTGGGGCAACAGATCAGCAGGGCATTGTTGAATAAGTCGTCCTTATCCCATTTCTCAAAATCATTTATATCTGATGCACAGAAACATTTTGAGTATCACATCTTTTCTTTTGATTCATTTGGAGTCTACTGAGACCTGTGGGCCAACACAGACTGAGGAAGTCATTTGGTCTGGTTTCTGGCAGCACTTTCAAGTTTTAATCAAAATAATTTTACCAACATACAGTCATGAGGTGATGTACTTGTTCATGGATGGTGGCAAAAAAATTTTTGATCTTCCCACTCATGGTAAGATTTGAGGATTGGATCAGTGATGGGCTTCAAAAAAATTAAGAACCGGTTCTCTGTCCATCTGGCAGCCACTTTTAAATGGCTATTTTTAAACTTTATATGTACTATCTCTTGTTAACAACCGGTTCTACAGAGTAGGTGCGAACCTGCTGGAGCCCACCACTGGATTGGATTTGAGACAAGTCTCCTCCTACCATTCATCCCCTAACATTGTCTGGATTTCAGAAGACTGATAAAGAGATAAAGGGAGCATTTCTTGACTGATATGAGGTACCATTTCTGGACTGATACAGAAACCTAGATATAATTCAGTGTAACCAGTCTTTCCTGCTGCCATTCTTCTGCCTCTCCCAATTAAGAACAGCATGTGCTATGAATTTTCAAACAATGCCAGGATTTGTTGGTGTTGGTGGTAGTAAGGATGAGGAGTTACCGTAAGTCAAACCTCATATTTCTTCCAATGATATGTAGGACATATGGTTTCTTTTGATATATTATAAAAATAAAGACACCAGTAGCTTCTTGTTTGTATTTTTTTAATAATACATTTGGAAATTTTGATTCCTTCATAGGACACACCCTGTTTATCACATGGAAAGACTATTAGGAAAAATGCCCTTCGTGCCTGGGAAAAAGTGCTTTTAACAGTTTTAATCCTTTATCAATAATTCATCTGAGAAGGTTTTACCGTATTTGTACAATTTGTGGTTTGGTGGACACAGAGGCCTGCGTGCCTTCCTTTTTTATTTACTATAATGGTTTACTTGAAATGTACGAAATAAGATATTTAACACATCCAAATATATTTCATTTAGGGAATAAAGTAGGATTCTTTCTGTGGGGTTTATACATCATCCTCCGTTATTACACTAGACTTTGCTCATCATACCACGTTCTTCCTTGGAGGACAGAGACAAATAACTGTACTCCACAAGGACGAGGTGTGAGCAGAATGCATGCTAAATGCTGCATTTTTGTTATGATTGCAACCAATATTTTACATTTTGTACACACATTTGAAAGAAAACAGATATCGGAAAAGAAATGTAACTGATTGGGGAAGTTTCATCTGGAAAACAAGTGACAAAACTTGGAAGTTAAGTCTGGAGTGAATGCTTATTTCAAAGCAGACTAATTTCATCCCTATAATAAAACTTCATTGCAGATTCTCAATTTCTTCAAGAATGTAAATCCCATCCAGAATTGCAAGATGTGGGGCTTAGAGTCTCATCTGTTTGGCCTAGAAACAGCAAATATTTTTAATGGATGTGTTGCATAATTTGACTCTAGTTTTTATTCAAACAAACATTTTTGTATTCAAAGAATGAGTGCCTGAGGATAAATCTCTGGCAAGGAAATAATGCTTTGTTATTGTTATTGTTGTTATTATTTCAACAACTGCTAGTTTTTTTACTCTTTTACATAATCAGCCAATGCCTATTTCTCTTTCTCCACTGTTTTGTTTTACTTGCAAAAGCCCATTTGGAGACCACCACTCTAGAGTATAAGAACTGTTAAGATATTGAAAATTTTTCAATACTCCACATAATGTTGGTTGCAGTTCATCTGTTATCTTGTTTATATCTGTGCTTCTCAGCTATTTCTTAATGTCCTTAGGGATTGGGGGGTTGGAACAATGACTGTAAGGTGGTTGTTTCAATTTCCACAAATACAACTGTTATTGTTCTCCAGCCTTCCTCCACATTTCTATTAATATTTAAATAAGATTCAGTAGCATCTTGTATGGGAGGGACACTGTGGGGGGGCTGATGGCCCTGGGTACCATGAGGCAGGGGCTGCCAAAATTGCACTCTGCCCTACCCTGTGCCCAGCTGCTGCCTGTTGCAGCTGCCACCATCCAGGTCTACTGGTGGGCAATGTACCATTGAAGCATGGATGGTCTGAGGGCCCTGCTCCAGCACACCCATTTACTCTAGAGTGCACACTGGAGTGGTCTGCAGAGGACCTTCAGGTGGACTCTCCATGCCCACAATGCATGCTCACTTGCAGACCCAGCTGGAAGCCTTGTCCCAGACCTATCCCTGCCTGGAGTTGATTGCTATGGGAATGGAGTGTCCACCTGAGGGTCCTTCCCCAGTGTGCACCAGTGCATGCTCAGGAGGAAGTGGGCATGCTGGAGGAGTAGTGCCCCAGCAGTGTCTGTTCAGATGGCTTCTGCTGGTGTTCTTTTTTGCATTTTAGATTGTGAGCCCTTTTGAGACAGGGACTTATTAGCCTTTAATTAGTTATTATTATTTTTCCATTTTCTTTGTAAACCGCTTTGTGAACTTGTTAGTTGAAAAGCGGTATATAAATACTGTAAATAGATGTAGATAGGAGGACTCTCAGGGAGGCCCTCCATGTTCCAATAGCATGCCGCTCACCTGCTTACCTGGATGGGCCTTTGAGGGGCTCTGAAATACTCACCCCAGCAAAGAGCTTGTTGGGTAAAGAGGACGGGGTGCACAGGTGGGAGGACTGGCATGCCCCCCTTGTTAGGGGGCAAAAAATTGGTAGGCCTCAGACACCACTGCACCTAGCGATGCCACTGATAAGATTATCACTGCTTGTGCTTTAGCAATTGTACAAAAATACAAACTAACACAGGTATTTCAGGTCATTGGATTGGATTGCACATCTGACTTTATTTCAAAGCAATGGGCAGGCTTTCTAACCCTTGAGTGGGTTTTACAATTGACAGAAGTTCTGTCAAGAACTTACTTTGCTTCTCTGGCTTCTGTTTTGCCTCATGGGAGACTCAGCTGTGGGTGCCTTCCATACACTCATACACTTCCATACACTCATACAGCTTCCAGTGTTTTCAACCTTATCATTTGCCTTAGAGCATGAAGTTGTAGTCAGTGTTGGGTGGGAAAAAGCTTGGATTTCTGAAAAGACAATATTGACATGGTGGGGTACATGCTTGCTGCTGGTTTCGTATGGAGCCTTCTAAAGAACCAGGAACAGAGCTAACGTGTGCTTTCCTGAGTTACATGACAGTATATATAATGAAACAGCTAGCTGTGTTCCCGGTCCTTTGCTGCTCATTGTGGCAAAATATATAGAAGTCACTGTTTTGTTAACTCAGGAGGCTCAGCATGAAACAGCTGCTCCTGTGTGACCTCTATGCCATCGTTTCCAATAGTTAAAACATGTTTAATTCTTACTAGAAACTAGGAGGAAATGCAGGCCCCTTGCCGCATCTGTGTGCACCCAAATGCCCAAGGTGATTAGTTTCAAATGCTTTCCTGGCTCCAAATATTGGCCCTCTGAAGGAGAAAGGGAATGCTTTGCTTCCTCAACTTTTGAAAAATGATGCTTGTTTTGGCATGGGTATGGTTTTTGTGTTTTTATTAACAGATGTAGGCTCTTCTCTCCTGCGGTGTATTTAAAGTATGCCTAAGATTAGAACTTAGATATGCCATTTTTTGTTTAAAAAATGTTCTCACAGGCCCAGTTTGACATAATGCTGTTCATTTGATTTTCTTGTTTTCCTCTATAGGGCTTTGAGACTTAATAATGTATTAACTAACTTCTTTTCAATACATATGGTTACTGCTGTGAAGACTCAGGCTTTTTGAGGAGGGACCCAGTCCTATCCAGTTTTCCACAATGCTGACACAGCCACAATGCAGCCCCCCGGTAAGGGAATAATCTTCCACATCTCTCCCCTCCACATATCACAAGGCCAAAGTTGGCAAATCTGTCTTTGTACTTCTTATTCCCTAAATTCTGAATCATTTTGGTTGCCCTCCACTGTACCTTTTCAATTTTGGCACATTCTTTTGATAAAATTGTGACCGGAATTGTGCACAATATTTCAACTCTAGCTCGACTAATGTCTTACATAAAGTAGAGGCAGAATATCTTCTGCTGATTTATAAGACTTTCCAGTCTATCTATCTGTATTTGTTTAGTTGTAGTTTCTTCTTAGAGCTGCCAAACATTGTACCGATATCTGGTGGCCTGGAGGTCTATTAAAGACAATGAATGAATCACATTTCCTACATACAAGAAAGAAAACACCCTTATTTTTTATCATTGTGTTGCCAGAAGGTCAATACAAGATAAATCACTGCAACAAAAAGGAAGAAGGAATTTAGGAGACTCTGATGTTTTATTATAAATTACAAAAGCTTACTGAGAGAACTGCAGTGGCTAAAGTAAGGATTACTTTTAGGACATGAAAGCAGTGGCCAGAATTGCTGGTACTGCATTTATTGGTCCAAGAGAAAGCCTTCTACAGGTTTTATATCTGGAGAACCACCGGCAAATGTATACTTACCCACATGCAGTGGGGGGCTCCAGCAGGTTCGCACCTACTCCATAGAACCGGTTGTTAACGAGAGATAGGCCATATAAAGTTTAAAAATAGCCATTTAAAAGTGGCTGCCAGATGGGCATAGAACTGGTTGTTAATTTCTTTGAATCCCATCACTGCCCACATGGTGTGGTTCTTTTATTACTTTAAAGCAGTGATGGGAAAATCCAGTGGGGCTTGACCTGAGTTGAGAGTCAACACCTCCCTATAACTTGACTTGAAAATGTGACATAATGGGGGCATTTTATGAGTTGCTGAGTCACCCCTTGATAACCCTAAACTTGAGCTGAGTTGCCCCATCTTCTTTAAAAAGTGCATCATGGTGAGGGTGACTATACCATAACCAAAAAACAAGGACAAGGCCTTCTGAAATCCTCAAGAAAAATGTAGGACATATCAAATAAAAGCTAAAAACTTTCCTGGGAGCAAGCCCCATTTAGCATAGTGGGATTTACTTTTGCGTAGACCTCCTTTGGATTGGGCTGTATATCATTTATTAAATTTAAAACTATTACATGTAGTTTATTACATATAATTTATTAATTTCAAGAAGGCTACATGCAAGTTGCAAAGGGAAAGGAAGACACTGAAGTTTTTCCAGGACAGAAGGCTAAAATAAAGGACATATCCTGGAAACAGAGGACATAGGGTCACCCTGACCATGGCTCTGCAGAAAATACAGGGCTGCTTCTGGGCTCTCTCTCTCTCTTGCTCTCTGTTTCCTGCCCTCTATTCCTCTCTCTGTATATGCGTGTGTGTGTGTGTGTGTGTGTGTGAGAGAGAGAGAGAGAGAGAGAGAAGGGGGGGGGGCTCTTTACCACTCCTCTGCAGCCCTGCCTATCTGTAAACGGCCATAGAGAATGGGAGGGACTGTGAGGGAGCAGGACAGAAGCAGCAAAATGCAGGAATGACCCAATCCTGCAGTTCCACAGTAGTTGCCAGTGAGGGTAGAGGACTTTTGTCACTCAGTCCTCATTGAGGCTTCGCAAGTTTGTGCCAGAGCTCTGCTGGTCCCACAACCCTTTTGCTCTGCTTTAACCTGTCCTCCCTGCCTCAGAATACCTCTCCCCATCTCTAAGACTCTCTCCACTGCTATTAGCTAGCTGACACTGAGCTTTGGACTGACTGGTGGTGGGGTGACCCTGGCGCTGGCTCGGTGAAGTGTTCTGCAGCTATGTTTTATGTCCTCTTTACAGTATCCAATACCAATGATATGCGTGTACCACTGACACTAAAGAGCCCAGGATTAGGCTGTAAGCCATCAAACTATCATTCCTTTTTTCCAATGAACTTCAATAGAAGCTCTCTCATTCTCTCTTTTTGTTCGTGTGTCTGTATGCGTTCAGTGGTTTCCATATCTCTAATGTGCCTAGATGGCAGAGGCAATAATTAATGTTTTTTAAAAAAATCTCATGCATTGAAGAAATGGAAGAAAGAAGGACAAGGTAATATCATATTCACAGTGAAAGCACAAAGGAGAGAAATAAATCAACAAATGACTTTCAACTTTTCTCTGAATTAATTGTCAGACTGCAAGTTTAACATGATTATGAGAGAAATCAGCTAAATTAAGAGTATTCAACATTCTACCTTCAAGGAATCTTTTCAAGGAGTCCTTTTTCACTTGCCCTACTAGATCAGTTGCTGGCCTAGTTTCTCCACTCCTTGATTTTCTCTATTGCAGACAAGCATCTAAAATTGATTTTGTATAGCCACAGGGTTCTTCTTCATTGCTGGCCTATGCCCCCATTCTAGAGGCATTACCACTTTTTTTAGGGCACCTATATGGTTCATTTGGTGACATCACCAGGTCTGCCTCACAAATCTTAAGGGGGGTTGAATGTGTTCAGTCTGGAAAACCTGTGGCTAATAGATAGGGCTAGTTTCTGTTGCCCTCGGTGAACCAAGACTGCCTTCTCAAACTATGGTAAGGGTAAAATGACAGAGCTAAGGTCCTGTGGGACTTTCATATCCAGACAGATAAAAAGGTACTGGCCAACTAACCAGACATTGTGGTGGTAGATAAGGCCCAGAGGACAGCCTTGGTTATAGGTATAGTGATACCAAATGACAGCAACATCAGGAAAAAAGAGCAAGAAAAGGTGGGAAAGTATCAGGGTTCGAAGGTGGAATTAGAAAGGATGTGGAAAGTAAAAGCAAATGTGATCCCAATAGTGATCAGAGGACTCGGGCTGTGACATCCAACCTGAAAGAATGGCTCCAACAGATTCCAGGAAGTACATCAGAACACTCGATCCAGAAAAGCACATTGCTAGGTACATCTAAGATACTGCACAGAACCCTCAAACTCCCAGGCCTCTGGTAGAGGACCCAAGATTGAGGATAACACACACAAACCACCCATGGAAGGTGAGAAAATAAATTTTGTATATATTTATATGTATTGGATATATTGGATGGAGGAAAAATTTTAATGGCTTTTCATCAATATTTTCATAAAGATTTTTCCCCACTCGTGACTTTGATACCCTAAAAATCTCAAGCTCCCTTTTAAAAGATAATAGAAATGTTTAGAAATTACTTATCTCTGAAGGAGGGAAGGAAGATTACTAGTATTAATAAATTTCTACCCATCATGTCAAATTAGCATTGCTATTACTAAAAGACTATTATAGGAGCTCTGAGTTCTTGCTCCAGGGTAATTTGCCTTTGTTCATGCTTTAGCATAATATTCCATAGTAGAGCAGAACAGGAACTAATCAGAATGCTGTGGACCTTTAGCTGAAGAGTTAATTCTAATCCACGTAATCATTAGAATGTTCAGTGTTGGTTTTTCCCTTGGGAAATGAATGAAAACACAGATAATTGTTTAGGTGTTAAGTTGGGTGATCACAAAGAATTAAGCTCAGTTACCCTTCACCAGTTTATCTCACCAGTAACCTCAGATCAGTTTTGCATGGGTACAACTGCAAAAGCTTCTCACTACCAACATGTAAGGCTGAGATCTCAGGCTTGTTTTGTTTTACTCAAAAAGCTGCTTGTTCTTCAATTAACCAGGACAGAACCAGGCAATAGCTAGACCTACAACTGGCCAACCTCCAGTTCAACTATTACAGGTGTCCCTTGTTATCCACTAGCTTTCAGTTACAGTATCTCTTGTGGATTAAAAAAAAATCTGTGTATAAAGAAAAAAAAATGTAAAATAGTTGTAAAGACCCACTTCCAGGTTTCTTGATCCTCTACTGCACCTAATTGAATAAGGTAGTGCCTCAATACCTGCAGGAGTTTGATTCTGGGAATGAAAAATGGAATGACTTCTTCCACAACAGGAGAAAAGCTGTTTTTTAACTCTGTGATTTGCAGTGTCCATTCAAGTTCTATCAAATCCATGTGTAAAAAAATCTGTTTATAACAAGGTTGGACCTGTACTATGGTTGGTCACTGCTGTGCTATAACAGTGTCCAATGGGAAAGAATACAATGAAACTAATCAGTGAGCTTGGAGGGGTAGCAATGAAACTAATCATGAGCTTGGAGGGGTTTGGAGGGGCTGTAGATCACCAGATGAGGAAAGACGGTGGTAACTCCAAGTAGGACAAATGTCTGTCCTTGGAGAACTGCTGACAGTTGTTGTTGACAATACCAACCTAGGTAATCTAATATTCTGATTCAGTACAGGTTGGACCTTAGTGTCTGTGGGAGTTCCATTTTCACATTAACATAAACAGTGGGCCCTCTTTATCTTCAGGTTCAGAAGCCATGGATTGTCCAAATGTGGGTTCTGAACCTGCAGTTGAAGGACCCACAGAGGATCTCCTAGACATCACCAGAATTATGTTTGGTTCACATTTGGGTGATGGTCTGAGACACAGAAAGGCCACGTTTCCTGCATCTCTGTGGGGGACATGTTCTCTGAGCCCCAGAGAGGCAGCCAATATGGACTTCAAAAACCTTCCCAATGTGACGATTTCCTGTTGCATCCAGAAGATCTCCTCCAGTCACAGGTTCAGGAACTGCATTGGGAACTGTTAGGATTGGGCTGCCCATATGTTAATATGGTCTTATTTACAAATTATTTGAAACAATGTAACAGTGACAGTTTGCACATTAACCATTTTTATTTTAAGCCCTAAAAAACTGTTGAGTGATAGGTGGTAATGAAAGATGCTTTTACATGTATGCCGTGTCAACAATAAATACAATTCTCAGAGATTTTCATAATGTATACACAATCCTAAAATGATGTTCTATCCTATGTAGCCAATTAAGAAAATAGCCATTTGTTTCAAGTAAAACAGTAAACATCCTTTCAAAATGGACAAAAATAAAAATAAAAAGGATAATAATAACTGTTTTCATGGTATCTAAAAACATCTAGCATTATTTAGGGGCAAAGAAACAACAAGAAAAAATAAAATAAAATGCCACTGATCCTAAAAACAAATTGGGAGACAACTTGTAATGCATCTGATCACTTTAACAAATAGCTTTCAAGAATGAAATGATGGTGTTAACATTGTCTTATTCCCCCCTTACCCAGGCACCCGGCATATTTAAGCAGATGGCTTCTTCTTGATAGCTCCATTGCTTGGTTAACTATCAAGTATCAGTATTTTTAATGTCTTTTGTAAACATTATATATTTTAATACTTGAGAAAATGTATCTCATAAATAAGCTTTATTATGTGTCAAAAAGGATGAAAATATAACTTTACATTTCTGTTTTAAAGTAATTTTCGTGCCTATTAGCTATAAAGTAACAGTTATATATAATTTAGAGTGTGTAGTCACTCGAAACAACTTGACATTTTCACACAAACACAGAACCTTAATAATAGCCTTGGGATTACACTGGATGTATACACCACTACAAGATATTAAAATAACTTATGGTGCACTGTAATTCTTGTTTTGTATTTGTCCAAGTAGTTTTGAAGCATGCTATAAAGTAGAAAAATAAAAACCTAAGCTCCAAAGTCAGCTAAGCTGCATTCTTAAAGTTATAACAGCCTTTTCATATTAAGTATGATTAAACCAGTTGACATTTGCAATTGTCATCATCTTCTTCTCCTCCTTTCTTATTAATAGGCTGTGATTAAAATGTAAATTCAGGGCATGCTGCAGTCTGAAAGGCACTGTAATTGTTTAAAATAAAGAAGTCGATTGCAGTTAGTCTGGCATTGCATTAAATCATTAAAAATAGAATTTTACTTGTTGCTTTTCAAGCGTATGTGAAATAAGGAAAATACTCTGCTCTTATGGCTGATCATTTCTTTGTTGCTGTTTAGAATTTATATTTGTGTGGAAACATCAGTCAAAGCAAAGCTTATTATCCTGCATCCAAGAGAAAAATGATGACTTCTCTCAAGCCGACCCAGCAGAATATTTTACACTCGAAATAAATAATAACAAAAAAGAATACCTTTTGTACTGAAAAGTCCCTTTATATCCTCCTTTCTTTCTGGCAATTAAAAATTGTCCAAGATTTGACATGTTCTTTTAATTTTAATTGAAGTGGCATGTGGGTAGGGATTAGGTGAGAGCACAGATGCGCATAAAAATTAATATGAACTTAGAGAAATATCCTTTTCTCCATAAAAGGAATGACCAAATGTTCACAGATGGAATTTGAGTAGACCCTTATTGAACAAACTAGTAGGGCCCACTAGGGTCATTTGTGCAGCAGTCCTGCATACTTCAGTCGCAAAAGACAGAGACCTGTCTCTTTTTTTGGTAACTGATATTCTCATGCTTGATTCATTACCTGCTTAATTAAACTGAGGGGGCCTCACAGCGTCTGGCAACATTGTAAAGATACTGTTTGGATAACATAGTACCTTTTTAAAAAAAATTGCTTCATTTGATTGCTACTGTAGTTAGAAACAGAAATTAATTAATTGAGAATATTAGCCATAGCTTTTTCTACAGCCAAATGGAACAAGGACACCCACATATGTGAGCAAATACACCAAGAGCTTGTTCTGGCAGGGATAAATGTTTACTTTCAAGAACTTGTCAAAGCCCAATGGGCCATGAAACATCTCAAACAAGGGAAGAAAGCATCTCAAACAGAGACACTGGTTCAAATAATACTACTGTAGTCTCCATGTACTATGGATGATTATTGTGGGAAAATTATCTTCTGGAATTTTTTTTGACCTTCTCTGAGAATTATGGTGTAATATGAATGCTTGAGGAGAGATTGGACAAATTCAGTGCTGAAAAAAATTGAAAGGAGGAAGTTGAGCGAATAACAGCTGATCCACTGCAGAATAAAGCAATCTTTACATTGTGTTTCTGAAAATGGGGTTCTATGCATCATTTAAAGTATGTGAAGGGCCACTGTATCCATGGGTATATCTTGCTTCTTGGTTCTCTGGCTCAGCGTGGGCCTCATCTTAGCTCTGGTTTCCTGTGGAGGGCCTTCTCAAACCCAGGGAAGCCATGAATGTCTACCAGTGGCCTCTGCGGGCTTTAGAATGGTGTAATGGTAAAAAAAAGCAACTTCTAGTTTTCTGATGGAGACCAGAAGTGATGTTTAAATGCATTCTTAGGGAGATAACATGGGCCTCAGAATGCCTTTAAAGACATAAGATAATCATTTCCAGTTTTCAGACATGGCTTGTGGGCTGCTTTTGGCTTGGGGTATCACACACAGAAGTGCTTTTGGGTGTGCAAACAGTCCAAGATGCCATTCAATGGCCACTGCTGCCTCCTTCTGACCTGCCCTCTGCTACTGCTCATCAAGTACCCAATCATGCCAAAGTGAAATTAGCTCTAGTGGCTGATCCAGCACTATTATCACTCAGACTTTAGTTAAGAAAGGGTTGTCACTGCCAGCTTGAAGCTCACAGAGCAGGGCAACCATATGCCCAGAAACCCCTGGACAGGTCCGGAAATTGGGCATTGGACCAGACTGTCTGGTCCAAATGGCATTCTGGGGGGTGGGAGGGTGATTGGGGGCACTGGGGGCTCATTTCTATCAGTAGCGATTAGACGTGGCTAACAGCTACTGAAATAATAAGAAAAAATAACTGTGCATGCGCGCGCAGCTAATTGATGGCCGTTGGAGGTCCTAGATAGTCTCTGCGTGGGTGGAGACCTCAAATGACCTCTGCCATCACGCGCCAAGTGAAAGTTCCAGCAGAGGTCGTTTGAGGTCTCCGCCCACGTGGAGACTATCTAGGAACTCCGCCAGCCACTAATTAGCTGCGTGCACATGCGCAGTTAATTTTTCTTATTATTTCAGTAGCGGTTAGCCATGTCTAACTGCTACTGATCGAAACAAGCCCCCATTGCCCCCCAGTGCCCCCAATCACCCTCCCACATCCCCAGAAGGCCTCCACAAACCCCAGGTAAATAAAAAAAATTAAAAATGTAGGACAAAACGTAGGATGTCCTACATTTTGAAGTCCAGATTTTCATGTGAAAATCCAGACTTTAAAGTGGCTAGGTCAGGAATTTCAAGTTTTGGACCTGGTCACCCTGTCACAGAGTGATTTAACTGCTTTTGTGGATGCCCAGTTTTTTTTCCTGTAGTATCCTTTTTATAGTATAATATCCTTTCTTATATCCTTCAAGGCAGCTGTAACACACAGTAAGAAATTTGCAACTGATGCTGCATCCTAAAGACACTTTCCTGGAAGTAAGGTCCATTGAACACAATAGGGCTTACTTTTGAGGAGACATTGTTAGGATTGTGCTCAGTAGTTGTGAGGCAGTTTCTTTGAGAATCATGAATGTAGTAAACATAGATAGTCAAAAGCCAAAATAAAATTCTGGTAATGAAAATAATAATCACCATAAGTAGAAATGCATTAGAGAAAAATATATACAAATATACATGCAGTCTCTGGGTTCTTTTAGATGGAAACGGTGAACATTAATACCTTGATCATATTCATTTTATCTCATAGATTTGAGTCCCTTGGTCTCTCCTGTTTATGTAGGCTTGACAGCTGCCTGAGTCTCCTGATATACATCAGCTGGCTTTCTCCAATGCCAAAACTGAGTATGTATACATACCCATAAGACTGGGCCCAAAATAATTTCTCTACATCCATGTAAAAAACAAGTTCCAAACACTTTTGTCTGTATGAAGATTCAGGGTGTTGATTCTTTTTTTCTCAGTGACTGTGGGCAAGTCTAGCTACTCTGTAACAAAGTGTAGAACAGCATGTTAAGCTTTATTAGAGTATGTATAACCTAGCCCAGGAGTATAATCTTCTGAATAACTATTCAGAAATAAGACCCACTAGTGTCAGTTGGACTTACTTGCAGTTCAGTATATTTAAGATTGCAGCCTGAGACTGCAATCTTAAACCTATTGACCAAGAAGTAAGCCCCATTGAAAACAGTGAGAGTTACTTCTGAGTGGACATAGAGAGGATTGTCCTCTGAGTGGACCATGAATTCAACCATGAGTACAATGAATACTCATTCAATGGGTACAAGCATGGTAGTGTCAAGGATGGTAAACTTGTTTACCAGTGAACCATCAGCAACCCCACCTTGACAGGATGATTCTAAACTATCAGTGGTGAAGCCCAATGGACCATCAACAGGAAGGGAAGGTGTCTCATCAGAAGTAAATCAGAAGCCGTGGAGATAGTAATATGAGCCTTTAAATATTTTATGTTTTTCTTCTGTTTCTTTCATTGGATCCAAATTTACCAGCAACATACCATATAGCAAGCATGACCAGCCCTTCGCTACTGATATTTTAAAATTTAAAGCATATGATTATTTCTTAGAAGTATATCTATGCTCAATGTGACAAAGGAAAACAGACTATAACAAACTGAGATATGGCATTCTTTGTTACTACACAGCACAGCTTCCTTTGTCACGGCTTATCTGGAAGTGGATCAAGGCAGGGATATGCCCATGTAAGTTGAAGGAATTATGTAAAGCCCAACAGACCACAACCGAAGAGAAGGGAGAGTAAAGCAGCACATAACAGGACCATGGCTACTACTGCGCCACCCCCAGTCTTGAGTTCATGGTAGTGCAGACCCTTAAAATGTACCTGAAATGTGCTTTGCATGACAATGCAGCCATCATGTTAGCGAGTGTGGCTGCAACAGTCACAATTGCAGTGACATCCAGGCAGTTGTTGCTTCCAGCAGTGACATCTGGTTCATAGTTGTTGCTCCTAGCAGCAGCCTAAACAGCCCCAAAAGAAATACAAGTTCAGTTTCATCCATGGAAGTACTGATCCTTATTCCTTGGCCTGAAGGCACATCTGTTGAAGAGGTTGGATTTATTATATTTAAGGAGGAGTGAAGCTTCTGGAGTGGGTAGATGTGGCCCAAGGTTGCCAGTGATAAGAAATCACATCACATCTCTAAGAGTGTCTTGATACCTGGAAGTTCTGGTTGAACTGGGCTTGTTAGATCTGAGTCCATAAAAAACTGTGGTGGGGAATAAAATCTCAATCATACCCATCTACACAGAATGCTCATTTTCAATATGCAATCTCTAATACTGTATATTTAAAAGTAGATCTTTGGACTTGTTCTTTCACACTGAAATCTTTGCTTTCTTATCAAAAATCTAAATCAGGTATAGATCATTATTTAAACATACAAAAATTCAAAAAGGTTTCACAATGGCATTGCTTATATGACATGTAGCAGTGCACCAGCTGGTGGGAAAAAGAAGACATAAGAGCAAACATTTGCATACAGTATACAGCTTACTTTGAATTTACATAGCTCGGCTAGTGATAAAGCATTAAAATATTGATCCTATACATAGACTCAAGAAAAAGAAAATTAAACTGCCTCATGGCAGTCGCTCTATGATAAGAAAACTCATATCTCTACAGATAGGGTATTGTGGCTCTTAACAGTAGCAGGTAGATAAAGAAGAAGAGCATGGAGCTAGGAACCATTCCCTGTGGGACATCAGATGACATTGTAACAGATGACTCCAGATGACAATGTAAGAGGAGGAATGGAAAGAAATTATATTAACAAACTGTTGTCAATGGTTATAATAAGATTTGAACTGTTGAATAACCGAACCTGAAAGACAATCGTATTTTTCAAGATGATTTAGAAGGATCTTGTGATTGAGTGTGTCAAAAGCTGCAATTATGTCAAGAAGCATTACAAAGGATGGATTCCTAACATCAGATACAATAAGTGTGTTATTACAAATCCTGATGAGCGCAGTTTCAAAAAACTGCTGTGAAAACATTTGGAATAAATTATATCCCTAGGAAGTCATTCTCAACATTCGTCCTGTTTGCTGCCATTACTGCCATAGTTAGTTTGCTGCCAGATTCAAATCTGCTTACATCTTGCTGAAATATCTGGGGAAAGGCACTTGGAATTTTTAAAATAAAACTGCTTTTTCCATGACATTAACAGTTCCATATTATAAGGTGAGTTACACATACCCTACAATCCAGAGTAACTATGGGAGCACAGAAGAGACATTACGTGCGCCCATAATTACTGCACCACCTAGTGAAAACCTATGGGAAATTCATATTGCAATCCATAGTAAATTTTTATTACACCGGAGCAAGGACTCCCCATAGTTACTCTGCACCCACAGTAACACATGGTAACTCGCACATGATAGAAAGATTGTCTTTCTAAGCCTTCCCAAATTGAGGGAGCTGCTTTCTTATTTACAGGATGCCCTCCAGGCACTGAATGGCCAATAAACCAACCCAAATGAGGATAACTAACTGTGGAAAACATTTCACCACTTGTATTTTTAATCCTTGTCTTGTGAAGCCATACATCATAACATTTGTAATAGATCCATCCAGCCTTACATGTGATGTCCAGCATTAGTGTGATCATCACAACGTACTTCCATCTTCTGGCTTTACCACTGTGCACCTGTTTTGCAAGCAGCCTTTTCTTCCCAGTGATGGTTTGTATTAAGTAGCAGTATGCAGTGGTAGCTGCTGAAAGGCACTGCGCACTTGCCCCTTTTGATCATTCACTTATACTTAAACGACCCCAGAGATCTTCATTGGAGTCACTACCACTTATGCTCACAATGCCTGCTGGCCTGTCTGCTGAGGTGGTCACCTCTTGCAGCCTTTGTGCAGCAGTGGGTTTTCAATGAGCCCTAACAAGTACATGAGGATGCACAGCATGTGCATTCTGCCACTTACCTGGTCCGGAGGCAAAAGTGAAACAGTTAAATAGAGGTGGATTTCTTTCCACATGAAGTCTACCCTGGGGACTGCGTGAGAGCTGTGTAGCCAACTGGCTCCTGAGCAGCCAAGCAAGAAGAACATAGTACTGGGTCAGCAGCAGGGATGTAGTCGGGGCTCCTCTTGCAGCCAATTCCCCCCTTTTTCATTTATTGACAAACCAGAAAATGCTCCTAGTCAAGAATCCTTTAAGCACTTTCAAAAACCGGAGCACTAACCAGAAACCTTTGAAAAGAAAACACTCCTTTTTTCTCGTTGCTGTTAAATGGATTTATTTTGTACACAGCACCAAAGTTTAGCAGAGGCAGATTATTAATTTATCAGAAAGCACCCATCCCAGTACCTTCATAGCATTGCCACAATGTAGAGAGAACTTTGGCATCCCGCTGCTCTATATGAAGTTGTCATGTTCCTGAAGAGACAACCTGAGCAGCTTAAAGAGAGTTTAAAATGGTCCAGCAGAATTGTGTACCAGGAAAAATGTGATTCAGGTACAGTATTTGGCATTCCAGGTCATGCAAATTGTGCCGCAGCAGCAACGCTTTATCCAATATGGGCACAATCCAGAGTAACTATGGGAGCACGTAAGAGACATTACATGTACCCGTAGTTACTGCACCACCTAGTTAAAACCTATGGGAAATTCATATTGCAATCCAGAGTAAATTGTTCTTACTCCGGAGCAAGGATTCCCCCTAGTTACTCTGGATTTCACCCTATGTTCCCTTCTGCAAATCAGGCTAAAGTGAATGTGGAGAAAGAGAAGGATTTTCATGTGAGAAAAAACTTGGATTTACAATGTGTATGAAATACAAATATAAGGTTGCCATTCAGTGCATGCTTACTGGGAGTAGGTGTCATTGTTCTCAGTGGGGCTGCAATCCTAACCCCATTAGGCTGGTGCAAGTCCAGTACTGGCCTGGGATGTAAGAAAAGTGCTCTTAGGGCACTTCTATGCCAGTCCTGGAGGGGTTAGGCCAGTGTACAGACATGCGCCAGCCTCAGGGTGACCACATGCCATAACCAAAAAAAGAGGACAAAATCCCTGAAAATATAGGACACCCATATAGGAAAAATGTAGGACATGACAATATAAAAAACTAAATACACTCATATATATTGCTTTAAAATCCAGGACATGTCCTGGAAAAAGGGGACATATGGCCACACCCTGGCCAGCCTTCCCACACAAATCATGAGAGTTAGGATTGCACCTGAGGTCTTATTTGCATGCATTGGATTGGGTTGTAAGCTTGGGTTCCTAGCAGCTGGGTCCAGACTGGGTCTTTTGTATTATTTTGGTCTGATATAAAACCAAGACACTGGGCTAAATGTGTGAGATGAATATCCTAAACTGTTTCTTGAATAGAAAAGACTTGATATTTGCTCTTTAGCCTTGAAACATAAAAATGGGAATCATACAGATTCTAGCATAATTACATGTGGTTTACCTGGACGAGGCTTACTCCTGGGAAAGCTTGCGGAGATTAGCCTACAGTGTGACTTGATTTTATTGCCCCAACATCCTTATTTTAACCCCTGCTAACTGGGCAAGAGGCACCCTTTCAAGTGGGTGCTCCTCTTTTATTTAGCAGGGGAGAGAAACTGGCCCTCCACACCCCAGCAATGTCTGTTCAAGTGGCTTCTGCTGGTGTTCTTTTGCATTTTAGATTGTGAGCCCTTTTAGGACAGGGACCCATTAGCTTTTAATTGGCTATTATTATTTTTTCATTTTCTTTGTAAACCGCTTTGTGAACGTTTCAGTTGAAAAGCAGTATATAAATACTGTAGATAGATGTGTTTTTTTCAATCCCACCTAATTTTCTCTGTATTATCAATTATTTCCTTTTCACCCTTCTGTGATATCACTACAACAACTAGTGATTATCAAAGAAGAAGCAACTGTTGTGCTGCTATTATTTAGGATCCAGTTATATAGATCTTGTAACTATTGTACTTTTGGACTCATATGTTTGTTGTGGCAGATATTGGCCTAATCTTATCCATGTGATGTGCCAGTGAAGCATGTGCTTCACTGGCACACCAGGCCTTAACATAGTGGCAAAGTATCATAAAGCATGTTGTGATAGTGTGCCTTGTAGCAGGACTTGTGTGAAGGCCAAAGATTTCCGCTAGTGCTGGTGTGTAGAGGGACACTTAGAGGAGTAAAAAACAGTAGGAGAAGGCAGGGAAGGGTGGAGCAGAGTGAGGAGAAGATGGTGATGAGACCAGAGGGAAATGACATTGATGCACGTTGTAGTCTCCCATTTCCAAGGCTTGATTCACCAATACAGATCAATGCAGACATTCCCCAGTGATATCGCTGGAGCAGGTCTACATTTACTCCACTGTGGTTGCAAGGCTTACTTTGTCTCTTAGCTATCTCCTTGAACTTTATAGAGTGAAAGCGGAGATTATGATGCCACTCTGACAACTATGGTACTAGAAGCATTATTGCAGCTACTTCCCCCAGGCTTCAAAGTCTGAGAAAGAATACTTTGCCACTGTATTAAGGCCTGGCGTACCTAATGTGTCATATGTTTCATTGGCATATCACATGGATAAGATTAGGCCAATGAATGAATGAATGAATGAACATTTTTTTTCTAATCTGGCACATGAAATGGCACATGCCAGATCTCTTAGCCTTAAAAAGTAGATAGAGCATTGCTGTTTAACTCAGGTAGCCCTGTTCTGCTTATTCTGTCAGGCAAAAAGAGCATTATGCTATGTGAAACATAGGGAGAAGGCGTTTGAAGTGAATTTTCACTTGATGAATTTTCCCCTTTCCTTTCCCTAGATTATAATAGTTATAATACCAAGTTAAAACCAAAGATTCTGTTGTATAAATTGAAAACATTTCTGTCACCCGGAAAGCTGATCTTCCTTGATAAACAGAATACCCAAACATCTTGCACCTCCCACCCCCAACAACTGGCTTCAGAAGACTAAGAACCCACAGTGGGGAAAGCTGCTCATTGTGACAAAATCAGCATCAGCACCCCCGTCAGCAGTTGCCACATTATGGTCAGAAGCCACATTAGCAGTTGCAACCCAATCTCTGGATCCAAGCCTAGATGTATTGACCAGTTTCCTTCAGGCTCCTCACTCTCCCCTCCAGACAGTTTTAGAATTCCCCATGGAGAGCTATTTCCTCACCAACTGAAAGACCGAAAATTACACACACTTAAATTAATGAGAAAATAACTTTGTTTCAAATCTGCTCAGGCACCCTTTAAAACACACACACACACACACACACACACACACACACACAGAGAGAGAGAGAGAGAGAGAGAGAGAGAGAGAGAGAGAGAGAGAGAGAGAGAATTTATTTATTTATTTATTTATTGCATATTTTATATCTTGCCCTTTCTGTCCCATACATGGGTCATTAGAGTAGATGCAAGCAAGCAAGCAAGCAAGCAAGCATGAAAGAAAGAAAGAAAGAAAGAAAGAAAGAAAGAAAGAAAGAAAGAAAGAAAGAAAGAAGATATCTAAATTCATATGTAACATTTTTTCTAACGTCTGAAATGTACCCTAGAAGAGCAAACATTATATATGTAGATTGTAGCAAAGGATATTAATTTATACTTAAAAAAACTGTATGCTTCACACATCTCCAACTAACCTTTGCACTCAATTAATCCAAATGACCTCCTTTTGCCCTGTATATTGAATAACACCTTCAGGCCAGAAATACTAGGACATTTAGTAGATCCTAACTATTTGCCTAAAACCTGTATGTCCTCAGGCTTCAGCAGTTGTTCCACCTGGATTTTAAATTCATTTCCTGCATTATATTTTTCTCTGATCCAGGTTTTTCTTTTTTTCTTTAAATGAGCTTCAGTCTCATTTGTTTAATCTGGCATATTCTTAATTATACGAGCTATAAATTTTATTGTATTGTGAAGCCTTGAAATACATGGGATAAAAGGTACAATACAAGTGTAGTGTGATTGATTGATGGGGCTCTCTCATTCTCAGGAGTGATAGTAACAAGCATGAGGGAGGATATCGTATGTCTGTGCTGAAACCCCAGATGATCAAGCACTCAGAAATTATGTCACTCATCATTCAAACCTATTCCTCCCTCCCCCCTTTTTACTAAACTCACTGCGCTATCTCTCAAATGCTTCTTAAAGCCTTTGCACAGCTGAACACACCAGAAAAGGATCTACATTTATATGAACAAGAATCTGTCTTAGTATAATCTTACTAGGAGTAACTTCTTTTTAAGAATTATCATATACTGTACCAAATTTCTAATCACCAGGTTGTTCTTGACTACCTAGGGCCAAATCACATAAGGATGCATACATTGCTTTAATTTCCTCTTTCTTCTTCTTTAGTCCTGAGCTGGCAGTTGGGGAGACAGTCATCTTCTCAACCAATACATGGCTGTAGGTGCCACTGGATTATGTGCATCATTCACAATACACATTCAGTCTTTGTTATTGATGGTGAAATTTTTTGTTACTTTTTCATGGTCAGTCTGAGGTTTCTTAGGTCTTCCTCAACTAGTTTGAGCCTTTTTTGGTGCTGCTCACTGAACTCTCCAGTGGATAGGTCACTCTCACCAGAGGTGCTTAAGCGGAAGCCGATTGCTATTCATTCCACAGATGTGGCCAAACCATCTGAGTCTGTTCTTTTGAATTAGTTCTTTGTCTGAAGGTTGATCATCACACCTTTTCTGTATTATCCTGTTCTAGTGATGATCATGAAGAGATACTTAGGATCTGTCTCAGGTATTGCATTTGGTTGCTTTAATTTACATATGCAACAGTTTTCATTAATAAGTTTCTTGGAGAAAGGGTGGCATGGAAATTTGGCTGGGTGTGGAAGCCTAAAATCTATGATGAGCCTGCCAATCTGGGTGATATGGCAACTGCTGGTGCATGATTCCCACCCCCTGTGGCACCACTTGTGAACTTGCTAGTCAAAAACCAATCCCAGCAGATAGATCTTACTATGATTCCAAAATAATGACTTTTGGAATTTGACAAGTTTAGAGGGAGAGGGAATTAAAAAATTAAGGGACAGCTGTCAATAATGTTTCTCGGAGCCTCCTCGCAGCCTGAACCTGGCACCCAGATGGTGTCATTAAGCTGGCATCCTTCCCTTGGCACCAGAGAGTGTAATGGGACACAGAAGAGCAAGCAGCCTCTGAGGTATCTTGGGCCTAAGTGATTTAGGACATTAACAAAGAAGAGCAGAATGTTCTTTGCTAACTCAGTCCCTCGAAATGTTCTAGAATTTCAGGAAAATATCTAAATTATTTAGTGCAATTAAGAGCATGCAAATACCTACCTCTCAGAACCATCAGTGAGACATAGGCTGCATCCCGCGTTATTTCAATAACTTTGTTCCAAGAAGCTGAATCACATGGATACTGCACAACTTGGGTTAAATGGGCCCTTCTTGGTTTGTTACAATTCTGCAAAGCCACAGTACTCTAGAAGTGAAGTGCAAGTATACCCCTGAGCAAATCATTCCATCTGTCTCAAGAAAACTAAGCTTCATCCTAGGGGAATTCAAGAAACCCCGCAGGGCACCAACCATTGTGACTTGATGAGACCGTTTCCTCCTTGAGTAATATTTCCATGCTATCAATGAGAATCTTTTCAAAATCTAGGATTTGAACCAGAAATCTCATAGTTTGGGACCTGGGCTTTTGCCAGCCAGGTAGCAGTCACCAACAATAATAGAAACTATTCTTGGAGTTGTGTTTTTTTTAATTTCTGACATTATGTAATGTTGGTAATGTCTGGAGATTAGAAGGATTGCTTCCAGTAGTTACAAGGAATTTGATCAGGGTGTCCATATGTTATAATCACAAAAGAGGACAAGATGTACACCTGTGCACTCATTCACTTCCTTCTTCTTCTTGCTTTCTGTATAGGAAAAGAGATACAGAGGAAAAGGGATAGGTCCAACTGGGAGTTTGACTTCTGAATAGACATGCATAGATAGTCATGCAAGCCACTTTCATTGTACTGTGAGGCAGCTCTGGCTTTGCAGTTGAATGGGTGTGTTCACATAGCAAGTGAAGATGTATACAGTGGACCTGGTGTATCTGTGGATTTGGAACCTGAAAATTTCATTATCTGTGGATCCCCAAACCTGTGAGATTGGACCCAGATGGATCCTCCAGAGTAAGTGTCTCCAAACCCTGGTCTGGGGGCCAGATGCAACCTGCAACAAGCCTCTTACTGGCCCGTGGCCAGCCTCTGTTCTCTCAGAGCTTTATCTGACCGAATACAACTAGGGCTGTGATGGTGCTGTGGGCAAATGGGGGTCTGTTAACTCCATGGCAATGGGGAGCTGTGGCAGGAGGCGGGGTCTTGGCCCCAATACTTTGAGGCTGTGTGCCTCGCAAAAAAGTGAAATAACTCAGGATTGCAGTTTTGTATGTTTAATCCACAGGAAAAAGGAAAAGATACAGGAATCCTGTTACTTAATGGGAATCCTGTTACGTCACAGGTAAGTACTAGCCATAGGTCCTTGTTATTCCACAGGTAAGTATCAAATTAAATCCATACAGTTCAATATAATATAAATGGTCATAAAGTCAGGTGCCTCACTCGACCCTTAGAGGGAATATCTGGGTTCCCAGAGCCTTTCAATCCAGCCAGCTGATTCCCCAAGATATATTGCCTTCCCAGAATATGTCCTCTTTGATGCCAAGCCCAGCCTGCATTCTGAGCCTCCTGTGCCAATAATCCCCTTCCTTGGGGAGTTCTGGCTGTGGTGGTGGCTGGAGGGGGTGAGCTCCTCCCTCTCCTGGGACCCCTCTCCTTTGGGCAGTCCAGCCCTCCTCTGGCTGGGTGTCCCCATGTCTTCCTGCTACTGAGTATGCTTGCAGCCCTCCTTCCCTCAGCTGGCACCTCTTGTGTCCTCCCAGCTGTCTCTTCTCCTCTTCTCTTCCTCCCAAACTCCCTTTTAAAATTCCTGCCCTCCAAACCCATGCCTGTCCCGGCCCAAACTTATCCATGAGGATAAGTTATCCTTATCCTCACTTATCCCTCTGGGGGCCAACCATTGCTCTCCCAACGCTTCAGCTGAGTCAGGGCTTTGGGTACAATCCAGAGTAACTATGGGGAGTCCTTGCTCTGGTGAAAGAACAATTTACTCTGGATTGCAATATGAATTTTCCATAGGTTTTCACTAGGTGGTGCCATAACTACGGGTGCACGTAATGTCTCTTACGTGCTCCCATAGTTACTCTGGATTGTAGGCTTGTCGGGGAAGTATGTGCCTTGGCGACCCGACAGCAGAGAAGGGTAGGCACTTCTTCAAGGGCAGCCTGGACAGTCCCATTGCTCCCTTTGAGGCACCCTCTCCTTCCTTTTCTGGCCAGGTGTGTGCCCCTCCTTCTTCTTGGCCAGCTGCCCAGTGACAGGGTCCATTTAAGTGCATGCATTATTTCTGTGCTGTGCAGTGGTACTTATAAAAATCCTGGAAAACTGAACCCATTTATTCTATCTCTAATGAATTTATTGAAACTTTGTTTTATTTTTTCCAGCTCTCATTGTTGTGGTATTTATTTGATGTGGCCTACTGGCCACAATGGTTGGAGAACCCTGCTCCAGAGTGACAGGAACTGTGAGGCTGGACATCATCTGGAAGTTGTTCCCTGAGAAACACCTGGCTCCCTGAGGGCCAGGAGGCAGTATGTGGCCTTTCTAGCCCTCAGAATGCCTTTTAAGACCTTTGGGAGGCCATAGAAGGCCACTTTCAATTTTTTGGAAAAACTGGAAGTAACATTTGAAGGCCTTAAAAGGCCTTCAGAGGGCCAAGGCTTGCATTCTGAGCATAGTTCCTGAAGCCAATGGAAGTCTCTTGAGCACCCCCAAACCCTTGGGTTTCATTATCTGTGGGAGGGAAGGGGTGTCCTGGAATGTGGAATGCTATGTAATGTATATAGTTTTGGAGATATATCTGCGCTAAGCACACTGTAACCTTCCAAGGGCTTTTGTTTTAGAAAACTGTTGTGCCTAGCCTGTGCTATTCAGAAAATTTAGTCTATATTAGTCAGAAAATTTAGTATATATGTTTGTAATAAAAGGCAATACTGCTTTGTAAAGCTAGTGATGGAGAAGCCATCCTGGTCAGGCTTTCCATTTTGCACTTACAGTTTTAAGGATCTATTTTACTGCTTCGGAAAGCTCATTCATAGACCAACTTTAATTTTGCAATTTCTTGCTTATTCTTGAAAATAGACAAAAATAACTCACTGGAAAATCGGAATGCAAAATTCAGCCAGTAAACTTGTGTACAGTGAGATGAAAATCAGCATTTCATTACTTATTTAGTTATTCATTTATTTAAATATCTTTAACCAGAAAAATTCATTAAGATGCAATATCTCATGTACAATGATGGCCTAGGGAGGGAAGATGGATTAAAAAATGTAAATACTATGGGGTCTAATATGCGTACCATTAACACAAATATTAAATTAATATAAAACTTTCTGATAGAACAAACTTGGCTTTAACTCCTTAAATATATGGTTAAAATAGCTAACATGGGAATGGGTGGTAGACTTTTAGAGATGATAGATGCTGTAAACAAGTATGTCTCAAAAGAGACCAAATGTCAGCAAAATAATTGCCTAGCAGTACTTTATATCAATTAATTCATTTGTGTTTAATTAAAAGGAATCATAACAATTGGCTGCTGTATAAAAGCCCCTTAGCTCTGTAATTTTTTTTTCCTTTTGCATTTTTAGAGTTTGTCTTGAGCTGGCAATTGTTAGCCAGTCTTGAATAATTCAACCAACTTCAGATTTCCAAGATGATAAAAACAACTACCTTCACAATAATCTTTTCAATGGGAAAATAATATGAACCACCAAGTGGATATTTTTAGAGTGAAAGCAGATGTAACTTCAGAAGTGCTGAAATGTTTGAGATTCTTTGGGGGGAAAAAAAGCATATGGGCCAAAACTCCAATGTAGTATTGGAAGATCCCTAATAATTTGTAGAATGACTCACCACAAGATGTGGTGAAGACCCCCAATAATACTTTCAAGGTTTTGAATAGCTTAAAATGTCACTTCCAGTTTTGCCAGAAAAAACGTAGTGATGTTTTAAGGCCTTCTGGTTATCTTAGATAACCTGGCCTTCAGAAGATCTCTTAAGGTCAAATGAATTGCAGAAGGGTGACAGTTCCAGGATCACTCTGGAGAGACTCAGTGACCAGGAGCAGCACTCTTCATCTCTACCACTAGATATCAGACACAGCACATGGAGAACCCCAGTTCAGGACTTTGTCCCAAGAACTCTAACAACCTGACATATTTCTAATGCAACCACCCTATGTACACTTGTCTGTGAGCAAGTCCCATTGAATAAGCATGTTTTACTTTTGACTTAGCTTGTAGAACATATTTTGCATTCAACAAAAGTCTGAAGTGAAGTAGCGGGAATTATTCAAATCTTTGATAAATTACTACAAGATACATGGTAAGAACATAAGTAATGTTTATAGACCAACAAAACATATTTTCAGAGTCTTGTCATATATCTAAATATACAAGGTGTTTCATTTACTATGAATTTTGACGTAGAAGATAATTTATTTTATTTTACAAAAAAGCAAGCTGAGCTATATGGTAAGAGATGGATGGTCCTGAGGAACCATTTTCTTTGAAGTGGATCTGTGTGGCAGAAAATTATCAGTAGGAGCTACCCAAACTATAATGGCCACTCCAAACATCTTAGTGGGTTAGTGGATGTGCTACGATCTTAGTACATAGTGACTGCTGTGACTGGCACCATGTGTTAGCCCAGGTTATTAGGCTCACGTCTGCATCAGCTCTGCATGGAGATTGAACCTGGGACGTTTTGCTTGTGTAGCAAATGTTCTACCACTATTGAGTTACTTCTACTCCAATGGTACAGCTTTCTGTTGTTCTCCAAAAACATTGAGGCCCTGGAGCCTCAAATATGAGACCTCACACATGCCTTTCAGTGTTTTTCCTCGAACAGCTACAGAGCAGCACATCAAATAAGGTGTTAAAGATTAGTGTGATTTATGCTTCAATTTCCCCTGAAAAAGTTCTTTCATGTGGGTATGTAAATGAAGATACTGGGAGTGACTCAAAATGTTATGTGAACAAATGCACTTGAAAAAAAATAATGAGAAACAAGAGAAGTGGGTGGACTTTCCCTACAAAACCCCTTCTATGCAACCCAAGAAGAACATTAAAATGTAAAAGAGTTTTGCAGACTGTGTCACGATTAATACTTATCATCAGTGCAACTTAGCTTGACAATATCATGATCAGTGTACTGGCAAAATGGAACTTGATGCAGATATATATGGGGGTTGTGTTGGGTCAGTCCTGTTTTCTATTTCTTTCTAGATTTATTTTGTGAGAAGCTTTGTAGTTCATTCCGTTATGCCGTGAGCTCAAACATTTCCATAAAGATGTTTTCGAAGAAAATAGCTCCGTATTAACTATACTTTTTTGTTCTATTTACATTTTGATAGTTGAACATTTTTGTAAACATGGCTATGCTGCTTAACTATGGCCCCTTCATCACAGTCAAGCACAGGACTTCTACGTGAGGAAGGAGGCCGCGTTCTGCCTCCTTCCCCTCCCCTTTTGTCTTTGGCACATTTGGCTCTGTCACACTAGTTTACATGAAATGCTATTTCCTGAGCACTGACCTTTTCGACACTTATGTAGACTCAGCATCTTAATTGCTGTTGGTGTGAATCATCTAAAGCTGGTGCATAATTTTTCCAGACATTTATAGGAAATCTACTCTAGACATTTGCTCCAAGTAACAAAAATACAGAAATCTATAAATCCCATAAAATTTACTGCTTCTTCATTTTAGACATAGTTATATTTTTTAACAACACTTTTTTCCTCTACTGCTTTCATTTTGATAGCAATTCTTATGAAAAACAGTCATGACAAAACAAAACCATGGACCTTTGTGTTAGAGCCTAATAGGCTGCTATAGGCTCCATCCATACGTCTGCTGCTGGTCAGGCTCAACAAACATTACAGCAGAAGATGCAGTCTTTTCGACAAGAGATGAATCCTCTCCCAAAATTATATTTCCATCACACAGACATTTTTGGAAACAGATTGTATGGAAGGTCCTCATCCTAAAAGCTGTTACCATGAATCACCCAATACTGGTTCATAATCTTTGTAATATATTTATAGCAAATGATTGCTCTACAGTGTTCTAAATTTCCTGCTTATGATGCAACGGCAAAAGTCATTAAACATTAGCAGTAATAGTATTTTCACTGTAATAAAGTGTTAATTACTTCCACATGTTAATAGAGTTGGGGGAGGGGAGGTGGGCGAGATTTTTGCTATTGTTACTGTGCCTAAAATAATTTCCATGTGATAATTTTCCAGGATATCAAAAACTGAATAATTATGCACTAATTAAGAAAGTAGAGCCTGCTCTGGAGTTAAGACTGCATTAATTTTAATGTTTTTACAGTCCTTTAATTGGGGAAAGAGCTGTAAATTGAGGACTGACGCACTCTCCTACCATAAGCAGGCCTGCCTTTGCAATCTGCCTCCTATATACTGCAACCCAAGGTCAACACAAGTTTGCAAAATCCCTCTGCTCTTCATACGAAATGTATTGGTGGTGAAGCGTGCATCTATCACTCTGACAAGCATTTAACTCTCCAAGAGCACATGCTCTCACTTCTTAAATTATTAATTGCATTAAATACATTTTCATATCACAGACTGTTTGCTACAAACTGTTCCCTGGTAGGGAGATGCAGTCCCCCCACAGTATGATACAGCTTGCCTTCTGTTGTTTCAGCGCCGAAGTGCTAAGTACAGGGAGCTGGAGCTTCAAGGGCTTGCAAATGAAATAAGCCACAGAGCTGGAACAAATCACCAGAAGTCACCTTAGAAATGCCCCTCACATTTTTATTTTGCCCCTTTGTGTTTTTAGGGGTCTGTGTAGCTATGATGTACACACAGAACCATTTTTGGTAGTGTTTAGTGCCAGTGAATTTGTCTATGAGTGCAGCTTCTAGGAGCTTCTCATCACTTCTGCAGCTTCTCCTAATGATACGTTGTCTCATAATTATGGAAAATAACATCTCTGTCATTCACCTCTTAGTATTAGTGGCCCACTGCACTTTAAAACTGGTTGTATTTCTATGGTGATGGGCTAGCAAGTGGATACTATCCCCCAGTCTCATACCTTTATTAAATATATGCGATGAAAGGTTTTCTTTCTTCTCTTTGGGAAAAGGGCTACAGCACAGTAGGGCTACATGATCCGTAAGCAGAAGGTCCCGGGTTCAGTCCCTGGTCAATCTGTGTCAATAACATTAAGGTAGATTGATCAGTGGTCTAATGTCCCATAGGGCAGCAATGTTCCAGAAGCATGTTTGTGTTACAAAGTGTTCTTTATACAAAGCAGATTTTCCCATAGGAAACAATAGAAACTCTGGTTCCACAATCCAAAAATATTCATATAAAAATATTAACTGTATGTAAAAATGATGACAGAATACTGTAATCGAATTCAAAACACTGTAATATAAAAAAACTTGGCATCCATCAGTCTTGAAAGACTATGATATCGTGCTTGACGCTGCATGCAAAGCACCAAGAGCTGGGTAGATTGATATGGAGGATAGGCTGTTACCCAAGCAGCAAATCCCCCCTCTCCATGCCACTGAAATAGTCTAATGGAACGGCAGAGCTGATACGATTGGTTCTAGCTGTGTCGCAGAGCTGGGCTAAGGACAGGAGCTCACCCTGTCTTATGGGGAACCAGGTCTCGAACCCTGGTCTGCTAGTTAACAGGCACAGTGTCTTAACCACTTGCGCCACCCACAGCCCTATAATATAATACCAAACACAATAACTGTAATATTAATAACACTGTATATACAACACTGTAGTATACTGTACAGTAAAACAGAAAAGAAAAACCTTTATGGCCAAGGTTGACTAATTTTCACTAAAAAGGGTCACTGGTGTGTTTTGGAACAACTTTAACAAGGAACCTCTCTAATGACACTTGCTTTTGTCTCCTTTTGAGGACTGCATGGAAATGTGACATTGCATTATCATTTAACAGCTTCATCGCTCACACTGCTACAGCCATATTTGAGTGGTGCTTTACTACAAAATTTTGCACAATTTCCCATTGTTTACAAAGGTCCTTAATCTCATTTGATGTGAGGGATTCCTCCTTCTTATTCCCTTCCTCTTCTGTAGAGGAAATCTCCTCCATAACCTCTTGCTGTTGCTCACAATGCTGATCCATCAACGTGTTCGTTTTACAAAAATGGTTCTTTGTAAAACTGTTTGCCAAACTGCCAAACTGTTTTGTCTTACAAGGCACTGTTTGTCTTACAAAGCAGAATTCCTTAGAAATTTAATTTGTTTTACAAGGCGTTCTTCTTACAAGTTATTTTTCTTGTACAAGATACCACTGTACTGTATACTATTTTGGGCCATGAATGTTCCAGTTAGTTCCCATGGCTAGTAGCTTGATGTAGCTTTCCTGATATTGTCTCATCCTTTTTTTCCACATTTCAGTTGGCTCATTTAATTACACACAATACATCCATAAATTAATAAATTATTGAATATCTCAATACATTCCGTCCATTATCACTTCAATCCAACCGTGTAAAAAACTATTTGTTTTTGCTCCAATATTGAACAAAAGTTATTAAATACATCAAAATTATTCCCGTCTTTTATTCTACTCTCTCTGTATCTAATAATATATGATAATTTTAAATTGTTAATAATGATCCAACATTTATTTTCTCATCATTTAATTGGATATTATTATTTGTCTAACATTAGGCTATTAGACAAATTGATCCACCTGTTTTTCAAAGCTACAAAAGCTAGCAGTATATTCAATAGCATTGAAACCCGCAGTTCTGCGAAGTAGTACTTTTGCCTTTCTGATAACTGAGAACAATAACTGATGCTGAACACTGTTATTGGATCACTCTTAGTTCTAGTATTATGAGGTAGAAAAATTTCCCTATACCTACTCTTTGTTCACCATTCACAGTTATACAAAACAATGATTTATTCATCTTGTTCTCCCTCTCTTCATTTTATGTTAATAGTTTGGTCCTACCTGTGTTTTTATAACAGGCAGCACAATCCTCACTGGCACTGGAGCAGGCAGGCTGGCTTATCTGTGCTGCATCCAGCACAAGTTTGTGGCTGCTGCTGAGCTACCCTGGGGTAAGGGGAAGCCTTTCCCAGGTAACATCTCAGGAAGTGGGGCAGATCTGGGTAGAATAGAGCAAACTGGAGCTACTCTGAGCTGCCTGGGAACGGGTTGGATTTAGCTTAAGTGTTGTGTCACATTCTTATCACGCGTTCCCTGCCTGCCCAAAGTTGCAAATACTCTCCACGCTCCCAGCTGACTTCCACAGTGGCCAAACTTGACTGACACGGACTCACGTCCATGTCCTGCCACAGAGGCTTGATCTGGCCTCTATAGATTGGTGTACCTCTGTGCACCAGTACAGCATTCCCCTGAGGAGGTGCAATGTGTACTGCTCAGTGCTTACCGCCACTCCATTGGCAGCTGGTGCTCCTTCTGCAGCTTCAGTGGGTGACACCAGCTTCCCCGTGAGTGCCACTTACTCTCTGACTGGCCCACATAAGCCTTACCCAGTTCCAGCACTCAGGCAGGCATGGATTGGGCTGCCCATTACTCCAACATATCAAAGAAACTGTTATGACAGGGCAATAGGAATGTTCAGAAAGAAGCTGGACTAGTTTGGGAAAAAAATCCATGTTAAATCCACAAAGTAAAAAGTATAAGATAAATAGTTAGTAATGGTTTTATCTCATTTAGCTCCCTGGCATGTTAATTTGAAGGGAAAAAGGTAGGAAGTGGTGAACTTTTGCCTTCTAGGTAACTTTAATTTTACCCTAAGGCTACAGTTTTAATCCCCAGTTAGGCCAGCATAAGCCACTGCACAAGTCCTGTGCTGGCCTGTGAATGTCACAAAAGTGCCATAAGGCACTTCTGTGCCACTCCTGGGGGGATTAAGCCAGTGCACAGACATACTCTGGCCTCCCCATACCCAGGGGAATGGGGAGACAAGTCATGTTGGTCTAAGTTGCTTAGGATTGCACCGTAAGAGAGCTTTTCCTTCTTTAATTGTAAAACCATCAATAAAGTCTAGTGGATTCCATGGGCCGTCTTCTTTCATCCAGATAATATGTACAACAATTTCATAATACAGGTCTGAATAGAGGATGAATCTCTTTCTTTAGCCATTTCAGCTCTCCTGTACAATGCATTTGTTGCCATGCTCTCAAAAGAATGGTGTGCACACATTTATAAAAATACAGCCACAAAAGGTATCCTTCTCCTGTTGTTATTAGATTTTATTTTAATATCTTTAGCTGTTTTCTACAGAAAAATTGTAACATCTCTGCAATACCTGCTTCTTTGGTACCTTATGGGATTTTGGCATGAAGCAAGCTATGATCTTATTGCTTTCACTTTTCTGTTATCAGTATCTGCTTACAAGTTTCCACTCCCACCAGAGCTTGCTTTAATATCCCATTGGTGGCTCGGGCAGGCTCTAGTTCCGAATAACTAAGCCTTTTTAAAATCCCCTTGAAATTTCCGTTTTCATGCATCACTGGATACCTGTATTATAATGGCATTACTGTAGTTCAGATTAACTTGCTGAATCAAGTCAAAGATCCACTCATAAGTATCTTTATAGTGTAGGTCACCAACAGTCTCTTCAATAACTTCTTCATGAGAAAGACAGATATTATACTGTGCATTTAAAAATGTTTCAGTGAATTATAAGCTTCAAGGCTGGTTGAAAGCTGAGTCTCTAACACAGTAATGCACCGTGACATTTGGTATGTGTCAGAAATGTAGTTCAATGGCATGAATCCAGGGAACAACTTTGAATTCTTTCACAGATTATACACCTGGATCCATGTCCATCCTCATGAGGACAAGCTACAACTGGGTGTCAAATTCATTTTATACAATGGGCAGACTATCATTCATGGTGCTTGCTGTGGGCCAGAACTGATATCATTGAGCAGGAAGTGACATCACTTGGGTAGAAGATTTTGATAGACCATTTGAAGCATTAATAATATATTTTTTTCCAGAGGTAATAAGTGAAACCAAAGCCTTCCCATGTCATATTGTAACACTCTATTGCAGTTATTTTCAACCAGTGGCACACTGGTGTGCCCTGAGTAGTCCACAGGTGTGCTGTGGGAATTTGGCAAATATATTTATTTATTAAATATCATTTATTGATAGGGCGAGTGAGGAATTGATCCCTCCATCAGCAGGATTATTATTATTATTATTATTATTATTATTATTATTATTATTATTATTATTATTATTATTATTATTATTAATAAATGCACAGCAAACAATTTCGTGCTGGTTTCATTCACTTCACCAGTCGGACCCTTCCCAAGAGTCTAGGACTGTGTGATGTAGCGGCGTATAATTCGTGCTGATCCCAGAAGAGCGGCTTTCTGCAGTTGGCAGAGTGATATTTTGTCAATGCCAATAGTTTTCAGGTGCCTGCCAAGGTCTTTGGGCACTGCACCCAGTGTGCCAATTACCACTGGAACCACCTGCACTGGCTTACACCAGATACGCTGTAATTCGATTCTTAGGTCTTGGTAGCGGGAGATCTTTTCCAGTGGTTTCTCCTCAATTCTGCTGTCACCTGGTATGGCGATGTCAACAAGCCACACCTTACTGCTTTCTATGATGGTGATATCTGGAGTATTGTGTTCCAAGACCTTGTCCGTCTGTATCCTGAAGTCCCACAGAAGCTTGACCTGCTCATTTGCAACCACTTTTTCAGGCTTGTGGTCCCACCAGTTTTTTGCCACTGGCAGATGGTACTTTTGGCATAGATTCCAGTGGATCATCTGGGCAACAGAGTCGTGCCTCAGTTTGTAGTCAGTTTGCGCGATCTTCTTGCAGCCACTTAGAATGTGGTCGATGGTTTCATCCACTTCTTTGCAGAGCCGGCATTTTGGGTCATGGGCTGATTTTTCAATTCTGACCTTGATCATTTGTCCTGATTGCCTGTACTTGGGCAGGAAGTATCAGGCCTTCCGTCTCCTTCTTCAGTGTTCCACTCGTGAGCCACAACAAGGTCTTATCCTGATCAACTTTTCCTTCGATGATGATGATTTCATTTATATCCCTCCTTTCTTCAATAATAAAAGGGAACCCAAGGCAGCTAACAACAATTAAAAACAACAGTAAAACACTATTAAAATAGATAATAAATACAAATTAAAACACAATTAAAATACAGTTAAAATACGGATTAAACAAAACATTTAAAGCATCCCTTCTAAAAAATTTTTGGATGATGTGCCTTGACAATTTTAGCACCTGATTAGTGTGCCCTGAGATTAAATAGGTTGAAAATCACTGCTGTATTGAAGTACTCTCTTTGGGCACTGGACTCTAGGGCTATAATCCTATACATTGTAAAGGTTGACAGGATCTTGTATGGGCTCTGCAGCTCCCCTGGCTGGTTACTGCAGCTCACAGTTTGGGAACCACTGCTCTACTCTACTGAATAGATGATTGATTGATTGATTTGATTTGTATCCCACCTTTTATCCTAAGAGGAAATGCAAGGCTGCTGAATTTCATGCTATAATTAATGGATATCAATAGATTGAAATATCTCTGTCCATACTCATACCTTATCTATGCAATAATCAGTGTACTTGGTGTTAAAAGAGGAGGGAAAGAGAAAATATAAAGTTAACAAAGACGAATTGCATAGAGATTAGCATGGAAATTTGTCATCCAACGTTTTTTTTCCCCTGCTCCAGTTTCTATATTGGCATTGCATTAATTAGAAATTTAGGTAAATGACATAAGTGCCCTAATTTTTTATTTCTGCCAGGAGAACAATTAGGCCATTAGAAGTAACAAATGGCCTGGATGCCTGTTGCCTGTTGAAAATTTCAAGCTGCATTCTTTCTGACAAGAAAAAAACCCAAACAAACAAATAATAGTTGTTTGGGCCAATTTCTACCATAAGTGATGTCAGCTTTAGCAGATGCAGCATACCGCTGGCTTTGGGTTTTTTTCCCCTGTTGTCATGCCTCATTAAAGTATGCTGACTCTTGTGGATTCACATTTCCTTTAGGTAAATAGTTATTTACATGAACTGCGACATTTTTCTTTTGGTGACAATTTCTAATTGTTCAGGCAAGCAAGGGTGATGTATTAGCCGCGCCAGATAAAGCCTCACCTGCAAAACAAATTACTTTAAATTAACTATCCTTTTCACAAGGAAGGCGAAATTTCAAAATGGACAAATTAGGCCTTTCTTAACCACATATGGTAAGTGTTTTAAGCATTTCCCCACTGGTACTTACTCCAGAGAGCAGCTCTTCATGATGGAGTGGAAGACTTTTTGCTCATTTGGGGGTCTTTTCAATGCCAGCGTTTGCCAGAATTGTACTGAGAGAGGCTACGTCTGGGGCTAGGCACTGAGCTCATTATTCAGGAGCTCCAGACACTCTGCCATTCATTTAACTCCTTCGCTGCAATCAATCCCAAATGAAAAGAGCAGGGAAAATCTTGCCAGATTTGTCATAAATCTCCTGGCTTCCTGGATTGGATCCCTCATTCCAGCCCTAAGGATATAATACTCAATCTGCCTCTAGTGCTTGGGTAGTTCTGTTGAAAACAATGGAGCCACTCTATAAGATGAAGGGGAAATGGATGATTTTGTGTGCGGGAGGGAATGTATGAGAGTTCTGGGATTGCCATTCATCTCAAGAAAATGGGCATGGCTAGAAAACCTAATGGTTGTGATTCCAGTAGGGTGACAGTACGCGAAACAGGGCTCCCTCTTTGTTCTTCATGAAAAGAGGCCCATGTTCTTGTGGAACTCAGAACATAATCCTAACCAATTTAGTCCCAGCATAATGCGCCTGCTTCCCTGTTCCCATGGTGGTGTGGGGAGGCCAGTGTATTGTGTACAGGCCTAACCCTCCCAGGAGTGGCGCAGAAGTGTCTTATGGCACTTTTGCAACACCTTTTGGCCAGCACAGGATCCGGTCTGGTACTTTTGCTGGCTTAACTGGCAATTAGGATTGGAGCTTCAATCTGTTGATGGTGGAAGCCTCATATATACACAAAACAAAATGATAATGGCTATAATTTGAACTGTGCTGGAGTAGTGCAGATACATTATACCAGTGATTTTCAAACTTTTTCAACTCATACCACACCAACCAGATGCTAAAAATATCCAGGCACACCATCCATCTTTGGACAATTGACAAGGCACACCATGCTGCTGGTGGGAGGTTCAATTCCTCAATAACTATACTAATAAATGAGGTTTGTTTGATAAATAAATATTAAATAAATAAATATTTATGTCCAAACTCCCACAGTACACCTGTGGACCACTCATGGCATACCAGTGTGCCATGGTACACTGGTTGAAAATCACTGCATTACACAGTGCTGAATACTGAAAAAGCCATTTCAATTCAAGAAAATGATGTCAGAGTCTACATTCTCGACTACAGACAGTTTGGATGGTATTGTCTGATCATACTCCATTTCTTTGTGGTTAGGACATGAACATACCATGCATGTTCATGCCTTCCTTATATTGCAATATTGGCTGATGGTGTGCGGGGCAGCCTTTCCAAGCACATAGAAATGCTGTTCATGTTCCCCCCACAAAAGGGCGATGCGAGAATGCGCATCACCCAGGGCAAAGATGAGCACATCACCCCAGGACTCAGTGCTGGAGATTCCAAAAGCGCAGTGCACATGTGCTTTTGTACCTTTATACCTTTTACCTTTACCTATACCTTTATACCTTTATATACCTTTATCTTTACATAGCCTCGCACCCTGATTTGGATCTCTGTCTCTCACTGTATATATACACAATATGTGCGCAATGTCTGAATTCACATTTACAACCGGTGTTCTGTCTATCTCCATTTAACCTTTGGTGAGTATAAATGGGGAAAGAAAGGCTGCATGTGTTTTCCATCTCCACTTTTTCGGTTTCTTCATTAACTGATTCTATCTGTTATGGCTTTCCTATGCTTTTTTGGTCAACTGCAGCATTCTTTTCTCCACACACTAAATGCCAATATGTTAGTACATTGGAACAAATTAGACAATGTTGCATAATTGGAATATTCCTTTGGAACGACTTGTGCTCCAACAGACTCAGATGTGGTGCAGCCATTCTAAAAGCATCAAATTAGATTAGACTTTTCCCCCTTTTCTGTTTGTAAGGGAACAATTTAATTAGCACTTCTTTGGTGCTAATATTTACAGTACAAGACTAATGCAAATAGGATGATCAGTAAAATGGGTGTAGCTTTTAACACATGCTCTTACTTTATGTTTAATTACGTTGATTAGTTTTAAACCCCCAGTTTGGCATCACCTTGCCTGTCTTAATGTGTTGTGCTTGAAGCCATGTGGAGAACTGACCTCAATATAATAGTGGCAAATCTCATTTGGTTACCTTTAGCTAATTAAAATATACACAGTTACCATTGTGCCATTATTCATATTCTCTGGTTTCATTTTTTTCCCTCCCACATTATGTTGTAAACCAAACTTTATTGTAAGGGTGATGCCTGTCATTGCCTGGTGAGTCTCATGCAATTTCTATAATTAGGGAAGGTGTTTATTTCATTACTCAGTTATAATAATGACCATTCTGATAATCAGTGTAAAATATTGTGACTGTTTAAGCCCTTATTTGGTGCTAACTTTATTATGCCACCATCGTAATATGTATATGGAAGGGGCAAGGGAGAGAGAGAAACTTCAGGTACAATGTCATTTATGCAAATAGCAGGAGGCAATCAAATGTGCAGATAATCACAACTTGGAATAAAGAAGGTAAGAGTTTACATTGGCTTATATTGTCACAACTGTGGGATAGAGGAAATATGAAGTGAACGGGGTGGGGGAACTGAAATCGAAAGAGAGAAAGGGGACAGGAAGGCAGCCCCCTTCCCATCTAATTTTGCTCCTCTCTTGCCTTTGTTCCACTTACTTGTTCCTGTGGGTGACTAGAGCTCTGGCAATGAAGATGGGAAGGATCCAGCCTTCCTTCTGGCATACACACAGCATGTGCTTACACTTTGCCTTTTTAAATGGTGCATTGTGATATTTTTGTCCCCTTTTATTTTTAAAATGTTCCAAGTTCTTGCAAAACTTTGGAATTGAGTGAGTAAAATAGAATGTTAGTGCTGAAGGACTTTCAAAGGAAATGTCTACATTTGTGAAGAGTCTTATTTTGGCTACAATCTTCTGTATTATTTTGACTATAAATTAATTAAATTGATTTATTTTTAGCCTGCCTATCTAGAGAACATGGTGCAATTTCTGTGCTTACCATGGGCAATTTCAGTTCATGCTGCATTCTCAAGGAAGCACTTCCTGCTTGATGATATCACTTCTGGCTATGACATCACTGGTTAATGATGTCACTTCTGGTGGGTCCCTGACAGATTGTCATTCTACAAAAAGAACCACTGCTTTATATAATAACCTTTGCATAGTTTCATATGAAGGAGGACTAGAATAGGCTCAGTTACTAAACTGCATCGGCGTCTGCAAATCCTATTGCTGCTGTGATTTGCAGATGCAATGATTGCATTTGCTGTGGTCTCTATAATTTTTATGTATCATAAAATTCCATAATATGTTCCTCTCTCTTTCACCAACCGGTCATTTCTTAATCAGCCCTAGCCAACTGCAACCAGGTGAGCTCCCTAGTCTGCTTTTCCTTTTCTCTATTTTCAGTGATACACAGCCTCAAGATGAGAGTGATGCCCTATTGTTGCCTACCCATCCATACTTCATTGGTAGCCTCAGGTTTACTATACCTATTCTGTACTATTCGTCCCTTCTGGTTCCTCCTGTGACTTGACTTTCGTGTTACATCAGACCCTGCTTTTTTCTTCCTTCAGCTGATCATGCATGGCAGATTATTAATATATACAAGATATAAGATACAGATATACAAGATAAAAATTTATACAACTTGGGGTGATGCCAGGAAGAGGACTCTGTGATATGCTATATGCTCCTGGAAAAGTCTGTGTTAGGCAGCTGCCTAGGGCTGAAACAGCCCTGTGTTGACACTTGCCCTTTTGCCAATGACAGCAAAGAATACCACCTCTCCATCTTCTCTGTGGCAGCCTTTTAAATATTTGAAGATTGTTATCAAGAACTCTTCCCTTAATCTTCTTTTCTCTAGGCTAAAAAGCCTCATGACTGTAATCTTTTTGGTATAACATCCTTTTCTAAGCTCTTTATCATGTTCACCCTTCTTTGACTCCTCTTCAATTTATCTACATGTTGAAGTGTGATGTTCACAGGGCATAGGGGGGCTGGTTGAAGTCTGACCAATGCAGAACAGAGGTTTCATGAGATTTCCCATTCCTTGGGTCAACAGGATCCTGTTAATCTGACCCACTTGCCTTGCAAAGAAATCATTTATCTTTTTTAAAAAATCCATTTTTAATAAATACGTAGTTATGGAAATTGCTCAAGAATGGCATATTTTCTTTTTGTTGTTGTTGTAGTTGAAATGCAGAAACCCAGAAATGCAGCAACCCAGTCTTTTTATTTTTTCTGGATTTCAGCTATAGTGGTCCCCTGCTTTACGATGGTAATCTATTCTGGAGAAACCATTGTATTGTGAAAAAATTGTAACATGGACCCAATAATGCATTGTTTTTTGGTAATTTTTTTTTCCAATATTTCTAATGCCAAAGATTCTTCCACAGAATAAAGCTGTTTTCTTCTCTATAAGGTGATTTTAAAAGTGTCTGCTGTGCTCTTTTGGGTCCATGGTTATCAGTTTTCACAATGTTGTAATTATAAAACACAAATTACAAGGCTGTATTCCTGAGTACAACAGCTACTGTGCTAAAAACACTGCCAAAGCCCCCACACTCTTTCCTTATAGTCACACCACCACAAAAAACAAAATATTTTTGTTGTCTGAGATGCTATCAAATGCTTGCATTTGTATCACTGATTTGCTTATCTGTCACCCACAAAGTCCGATGGTAGCAATATCGAGCGAATCATGAAGTGAATAATGTATTGTATAGTGGACCATGTTTTACTAAGAAGAGTCCATTGTTTTAATGGAAAGTGAACTCATTGCCAATTGAGATTATCTGTGGTTCTTCCTGTACCTGATAGGAAAATATGTTGAGATCAGATTGTTTGGGGTGGGGGGGAGGGAATGGGGATGGGTCCTTTATTATTCAGGGGTCAGAAGGCGTGCATATCAAATCAAGAAAAGGTTTCAAGCTCCATCAGGATGCCAGAGATTCTATACAGACAACTGGACAACATTATATGCATCATATTTGTATTGGTAAATCAGCCGTCTCATCAGCCCTTTTGTCCCAAAACGCTATTGCTAGATTTTTCTTTAACAAAGGTAATTGGTACGTGCCCGCTGCTATCCAGGCACTCCAACTCAAAACCATCCCCCAGTTGTTGTACGGAGTACCAGTCTGGATTGAAGCGGTTAATGCTGATCTAGACCAGTCAATTGCCAAATTTTTTAGAAAGATTCTTCAGATTCCACATTTAATTAGGCTGTCCACAACTATACTAGAATTGGATATACATCTTCCTTCCACCTCCGCCTGGGCCTCTACATTCAAGTTCTGGTTAAAGCTTCATCTCAATTCTCATCCTAGTTCCATCTTACAGGACCTCATTAAGGATTCACACCTATCCAATTGGTTCAAAATTGTTGATGCTAAGCTTCTAGGCCTTGGTCTTTCCCCGGAAATATTAGCTGATATGGACCTCCCAAAAGCTTATCACATTATTAAGCTCAAACTGTGGGAGCAGGAAAGCAAGACCTTACTTGCCAATCTCAACTCAACCTGTTCTCCCTCTTTCTTTGGTCTACTTCCTTCATTTGATCATCCGGTGAACTATTTTTCCCTTCTGACTGATCCCAACAAAAAGAGGGTATTACTGCTTGCTAGGTTAAATATTTTTCCATCATCCTACCATCTTGGAAGATTTTCTAACACGCCTCGGCAGAATAGACTTTGCCCATTCTGCTTACTCGAACCTGACTCCATTGACCACATTCTACTTCACTGTCCTGTTCACCTTGTTCCTAGATCCACTTTTCTTGCCCCCTTTCTCTCATCCCTTCCTTCCTCCCAGGCTGATCCCTTACCAATCCTTCTAAGCAACTTCTCCCCTTCTATTACAAACCTTGTGGCAGATTATTTGTTAGCAGTTTTCATTGCCAGCCGTAACTCCCAGCCTCCCCCTCCCTAGGTATAGATTCTGTTAACTTTTTCCTTCCTTATATGCTGTTAATTCTTATTATTAATGCAAATAAAGGTTATGTTGTTGTTGTTGTTGTTGTTGTTGTTGTTGTTGTTGTTGTTGTTGTTGGTTTGAAAAGATCAAGCTTTATAAGATGGCCATATAGTTCAATGGTAGAATACATATACAGAAAGTCTCAGAAAAATCTTCAGCATCCCCACTTGCATAATATAATGCAAAAATGGTATGCAAGCATGTCTTAGATCTTGGAAAGATCAGGTAGCTAGACAAGATTGACTAGATAAACCAGTGGTCTGACTTGTTATAAGGCTCCATATAAGGCAGTTATAAGGCAGCTCCATATGGCCATTATTATTTTACCAGGTGTGAGGTCTTCACATGGCTTTCCCCATCCTATCCTTCCCATCTGATTGTCCCTCTGTTACTGGAACAGTGCGTCTTAAGAGCCAAAGAGAAAAATAATCATGTCATTCCTACAGCTTAAGAATTGAACCTTCAATTAATTGTATATCAGTGTAATCTTAACTAGTCAGTGCAGAGATGGCCAGTTTCTGTATCCTTGAGGGCATCTATATTTTTTTTTTCCAGTGGAAGTACACTGGATATATATTTATATATATATATATTGCTGCATTAACAAGTTGTCAGACTATAAAGTTTGCACATCCTATCAGTAAGGGCTTCATAATTATAGAGCATATGTCCTTGCCATGGCTGTTAACATCATATAGTAGAACCCAAAGAAAGACATTGCATTAAATTATGGAATATCACAATCATATAAAACTTTTGAAAACAATTGAAACAGTGGAAAATAGAGAGCATGATGAAAATGTGGCAGGGCTGTCAGAGACCAAATAAAATTGCTTCATGGGTTGGATGAGTCCCACAGGCTAGCTAGCAAGCTCTCACATACATTATTATTTAATGCTTATAAATCTCCTTTCTACAAATGTACATAAGGTGACTTACAATAACACCATAAAACAGGTGGACTTGTCAATGCATGCTCTTCAGATACAGAGTTGGTTGTGGAAAGGATGGGCAATTTACTGCATTAGCATTAGCAGTTTAAAAATCAATGAGAATATTGCCTGACCACTATGAATAGCTTACAGTTATTGTTTCAGGGAAGCACAGGATTGTTTCACAGCCAGCCCTACCACACTCAAGAAGTGAGGAGTAATTGTGGCCAGTGGAAATGGATGTAGGCAAATAGGGTACATCATCCCATTCACACATCTCATTTTACTCCACTGCCAGATTTTTAAAATATTGTTCCAGGGATCTATAGGATGGCTTAGTCTTTAAACCTATGACACTGTGTAGAAAGCCAGCAGATGGTAGCTTCATTTTTATGTGGACATCTGTCCCCTATGAGCTGGAACAAGACCAGCAACTCATTTAATACAAGATTCTGAACAGCTACTAGTTATCGCAATGACAACTTTTGGGCACGACCAATGTGGGTGATGTTCCAAGTCACAACCTTGAGGTGAGAGGCTCCACATTGCATTAGCAGTTGTCATGCAGTCTCCTATGTTACATCATTAAAACTCCTCTGAGGTTTCATTTGGATGGCAAATTTATATACATTTAAGAGATCTGTAGAATTCTTCCTTAAAAAAAACTTGTTCTATGTGCAGCTGATTAAAAAAAATCTTTAAAATTATTATCAAGCAAACGCCATCATTTTTACTCTTCCTTATTTTGGGGATCAAACATCTAATCTTTAACCAGGCAGTGGATACCTTTTTATTATTTTTTCCTAGTGTTACAGCTATGTACAGTGGCTTTATCTCCTCTTCGTACTTGCAATAACATATTATTTGACCATGAATCACTCTAATGGATTGAAACATAAGCATGTGAATTGAAAAATAGATACATTAGTCAAATCAATAAATAAATATGAAAATATATTTCCACTATGAAAAACCATCTTGGCTACTGTGTCCTCCAACTTGGACAGAGAAAGCTGAAATATATAGCTGTAAAATATGGTTTGCCATGTCAACTAGCCACTGCCTGCAGCCTAAAAGGAATTTTGAGCACTGGGTAAGTAGTATTTCATCAACAAAATCATAAAATAAAGACATTAAAATGAAGGAATGATTGAGTGCTGCAGGACGTTTGTAAAATCACCCTTCAGTCTGGAGCTAGAGTAGTTTAGTATTAGGGATTGCATACTTTTCATATAAATTTGCTTACAAATAGCATGCCTTAACAAGCAATATTGCCAGACTGCCCTGGTTGCAAATGTTTTTTCCACTGTTCCTACACAAACTCTACTTGTGTATTCTATGACATTACCACAGCAGGTATAAATAATACATCTCTCTAATATTGAACAAGAACGCAATATACACCTCAGCGTGGACCTATTAAATGCTACTTGTTAAGGAGACCAGGCTGTTCTCTTTTTAACTATTTCAGAAACTTTTTCATGCAATTGCCTGAACAAGTCTTCCTGACTCACTGCCATCAAATCTGTCATTTTTGCATTTGCACAAATCTGGATTGTTGCAATTCTGCTTTCAGTCATAATTTCTTAGATCACAATAATGCCTCTACGGTTGCAATCTGATGCAAGCTCCCGAAGGAGCAAGCCCATTGAACACAGTGAACTTACTTCTAAGTAAACACATAGGAATGTGTTATTAGGCTACAAGTCTACTTAAATGAGGCAAGTCTGCGCAGCTATTTTGATTTTTTTTCCTTTTATATCATTATATAGAATAGAGATCAATAATCTTTGTTGCTGACATACAACTCAGACACAGGGGTTGCAACTTGCAAGTGTTTAATCATATATTTAAGATAATGTCAAAAGTAGATAACAGGCTAAAGTTTATTTGCATATTTTTCTACCTTGACCTATTATGCAAGCATTAATTTGCCAATTTGCATATGACAAGGATGTTTGATATTATTTTACTGTGAGCCATATCAAATAGTGGCATAAAATAATATCAATGTAGGGTATGCTTTATGTGTTTTCTACATCATTACTTTTCAACTGATATTCCGCTTTACATTTTGCATATGAACTAGACTTTGTACATAGCCCTCTCCAGTACCCCTGTTGAAGTGCCTTTCATGTGATTTTGAATGATGAACCTCCTTCAAACTCTCAGTGAGCTGAAAGCTCACTCTCTGAAAACTCTCTGAAAACTTCAGAGTCAAAAAGTAATAGTGAATTCAGATCCAACAATGTTCTTTGCAACCTGTCATCAACAAATAAAAAATATTCACTAAACACCACATCAAACAAGAGACATGATGGGAATTGAATACTGTGAGCATGAGCCTCCAGCCCCAGCTGCCAAAAGGCCTAAAGAAGAAGCAGCAGTGTTATATATACAGCTGCTTATTACTGTATTTCCATGCTACAAAACCCAATTGTTATTGATTTTCTCTATATGGGTAGAACTCCACAGCACGAGAAACATGGGCATTTAACACCAACACTAAGGTTATCACCCTTCTTCTTCATGCTGGTGCAATAAGTATACCTGGCAATGGTCAGGTTGATGGAGGCTCTGCAACAAAGTCCTACATTGCCCTCTCATAGTATGTTGCACCCCCATAACCCCCAAGGTTACTGGCAGGTGATGATGGACCAAGGTTGTGATGATTTCTCCTACTCTCCCCACCAGCACCACCAAAAGTCCCTGCAAAGACAATGGGAGAAAGTTCCATTTACAGATGAGGAAATGTTGCAGCAATAGCACTGATCTCTTGTCTGAACTGAGAGTTCTGGCACTTACTTGGCAGGATGGGCATGTTGATGTGCTCGAGTTCCTAACCGCAAGTCTCAAGTTTCTACCCACAAATCTGAAGTTCAGTCTTATGTCCTTACACACATTCTTAAATTGAGTCTCAAGTCCGAATACCTAGAGCAGTAATTTTCAACACACTGGGATGCCATAGATCATTGATTTTCAACCACTGTGCTGTGGCACACTGGTGTACCATGAGTGGTCCAAGGTGTGCCTTGGGAATTTGACAAAATTATGTATTTATTTAATAAATATCATTTATTAATAGGGTTACTGAGGAATTACATCCCCCACCAGCAGCATGGCGTGTCTTGTCAATTGTCCAAAGTTTGATAGTGTAACTTGACAACTTTAGCAAATGGTCAGTGTGCCAGGAGATGAAAAAAATTGAAAATCACTGCAAAAGATAATCTGTATGTGTGCCATGCAACTGGGGGATTTGAGCCCCCTACCAGCAGCCCCCTACCCCTACCAGTTCCTTGTCAGTGATTTAAAAAACCAATGGTGTGCTTGACAATTTTAGTGCCTTGTCAGTATGCCATGAGATGAAAAAGGCTGAAAATCTTTGCTCTTGTCTCAAGTCTCTGACTTAAATTTTTTGACCTGCCAATCCGCTGGACAGCAGGAAAAGGCATTTCTGTTCCTCACTTTCTTGCTGATCAGTGGTGATAAAAGAAAGTCAATGAGAAAACATACACACACATTATATTCATAGAGACTTGGAGCCAAAAATGGACTCTCCCCTAAGTCGAGTCCACGTCTTTGATTGACAGGACTTATGTGCAACTTAGGAGTGAATCATAGGACTTAAATCCACATCCCTGGATGGGTATTTGATGGGAGGAGTGATTGACTGACTCCTGTTACTCTGTGACCAGACAGCCTTTCATTGGACCATCCATTGGCATCCTTCAGTCTCTAAAGACTATGGTATCGTGCTCTGAATGGAGGTCCTAAAACAGCATCTAGTATGGCTAAAAATACTTATCCTGTGAAAATACTCTTTATCCTGTGAAAATTGTCATCCTCTCCAAATCACTGGCAGAGGTGAAAATATGCATAATATGAAGACTTTGGGGTATAGGATATATTTTATTAACTATGTTGGTGAAGAACCAAATTCAACATGGGGCAGGCATTTTTAGCTTAGATTACATGTTGTTCCACCCCTATGCCATGCTTCTTAAAACCCAAATCCAAAAAAGTGCAGTTAGATGCAGTCAGATACCTTCACAAACTGAACATGTTCAGGTCTTACTCAGAATTTCTTCGTAAGAATCAATATGTCCAATTACTCTACATCTTTACTACTCATAGAACTTGGAGGCTAACCATTCCCTCATTCCCAATTTTGATAGCCATGTTCATGTATTGCAAGAGCTGGGGAATTATTTCTATCATTAAAATGTGCAGGTAAATGTGATTAGATCAGGCTTCTTTAGCACGTTAAATTGTTTATGTTACTGATGTCAGGGTCATCCTTTCTTTGAAACCTTGCTGTAATTTATTATATGGCTCGCTTTGGCATTTACAGAAAAAACGAAGCCAGCAGCTTTTGCTGGTTTGCCTGTGTCTGCTTCCTCATTCTCTGAGTGTGAAAACTTTATTGCTCATTATCTACTGGGCTGTGATGAAGTGACAGATGATTTATTGGGAGCCAAAACCTGTGTTTCAATGGTGAACATTTTTATCCTTTTGTGTTGCCGCCTGCCCAATCCCTTGTAACCGCTGAGCAACAAATGAAGGGAACTGGCTGCTGGAGGGCCCTAGGACAATCACTCATAAATGTCCACGTTTCACTTCTCACTCTGTCCCTCTTTGATTCAATTCCCTTTTGTTGCTTAAAAATTCAATTTGTTTAATTGAGCTGTTGGGTAGTAAAATCTGAATTCCATGCATTTTAACCATTCATATTAAATTTCTCTCGGCATAGTACTTGTTATTAATAGGCTTTAAGAGAGGTCACTTTAATTTAAATGTGGTGACCTTACAAGCTTATAAAATGATCTATATGCTTCTCTCCTCAAACTGAAATTAAATTGAATAAATGGAAGATAATGTTACAATAGATATTTCTTCCCAAGGCTTTGAGATCTTTTTAGAATGTGGGCTCCTGTTAGAAAACAGATGTGAAATCCTAACCATGTCTACCCAAAAGTAAGTCCCATTGAGTTCAGTGGGACATACTCCCAGGAAAGTGTTTTTAGGGTTGCAGTAAAAGTCTATGCCTTGTCCCCTGCTTTTAATATCAAAAAATGATATTGCAATGGTGAATATGATGTCCTGCAATGGTGTTACACAGACTATGAAACTCACGGTTTATGCGCATGTGTGTGTTTTGGCATTTTACAACACAGTTACCATTGCAACTTGTGTGGTGCAGTGCATACTAACAGACAGGCATATAATGGCATTTTTGTTTATTTTAATAGGGGTTATGTGTTATTGACATTTAAATAGGAAAACATCTTATCCTGAAGGATTAATAAATACCATACAAACCAGCCCAAAGACTTTAAGGTTTACTTAACTTTAATCTGTAAAATTTAATAGCAATCTCTACATCGTTATGTGTACGCCGAAACTAGGTTGGCTTTGCGAATACTTTTAAGCCATGAATTATGTTACAAGAATGGGTTTGCTGTGTATCATTATGTCCAGGTAAATGCCAGGATGATGACATAATTGGTAGTTGGAAGTAAAATACAACCCCAGTAAAATGTTACCAAGGTAAATGTAGCCGGATGGTAATTCATTATACATAAACATGACGACTTGCGTTATTTATCATGTTATGAAACCTAGAATAAACCTAGCTCTCAGTTGCTTTCTTCGTTACTTGATTTCAAGCGGTAACAATGCTTTAGTCACAAGGTACCCTAATTAATTTTTTTTCTGTAAAGATTTACCAGTTCTTGATTGTACGACTTTTGGAAATAATTTCAGAACTCCATGCTAGTATGAGCTAAGATGCCTGAAATACAAAGACCTTTAAAAAAAGCGGAAAAAACTAGCCTCATTAAGAATGATATCCTGCCACTTTCAGACACTGACAAATTTATGACTTTGGTTTAAAGGTCATATGGGCATTTCAGCCATTAAAGCAGTTCCATTTCATAATACCAGCAACCTTAAGGAAATACCTTTTTTTTGCACATAGATGCCTGTTATGTTAGTTTCTGCTAAAGACATACAGTAATAGTTTGGAAGCAACAAAAGCCTATTTTGTACCTGTTCAGCTTGCAAGTGTGCTAGCCTCAGGCTACTGTTTAACTTTTAACCCTCTTGTTCATACAGCGCACATGCACAAAAACGACAATGTTCCGCATAACGATGTGAAGCTCACAGTTTCCTTCTCCATCGGTTTTGTCATAGAATGAGCAGGTCCTTTTGTAAAAAAAAGAAAAAAGAAAAAAAGCTCAGGAACAAGGAAAAAAAATACATTTTCTTACAGAATGAATTTATTGGGCTCCTTAATGCTACATGCCTTATACATTAACAAGGAGTTTAGCGGTGGAAAATAAGCCGTCCTAAATTGATGCTGGAGAAGGAATCTGTTTCTAATTCTTTTTTATTTTTTTGGTGCTGCCTTATTTGAAAATATTTTGTCAAGCTTCCATTATATATGCCAAACACCTTCTTGTCAGGCTTTGGATAAACTACAATATAACTATGAGATATTTCTCTTCCTTTCCTGCCTCTCCCCCCCAATACCAACAGTCCTGAGACACACAGCCGATGACGAATTATTTGTTTGGGCACAATAAAATTCTCCTCTCCTGCACTTACTCCCAGCAACATTACACCCCAATTGTGGCAGAGGAAACAGCTGATGTGACAGCTGTATGGCACATGGAGATCCATTGGTCCATTGGTTAATCAGCAGTTTTTATTGGTCCTAGAGAATACATAGCAGAACTGTCCTGAATTAGAAATGGGCTTATGTTCTCACTTAATAGGACATATCCTTTAGCTCTATTTGAGGGATTCCTACTGTTTAATGATTGAAAATCTCTTTTCCCCCTCAAAGGATTATGGAAAAAAAAGTCAACATAAGGACATTTCAGCCTTCAGGCCTAGAGCTGTTGTTAGGGGAAAAACAGAAGGGGAAAAAGACACAGTTCTAACCTTACTTTCTTCGCAACTTGGTGCTTCAAATTAAATAGTCTTTGAAGTGGTTGGTTCAATTCATGATATCCTTGCTGTGGATTTGATTCTCATTCAAAGTCACATTGTATGCCTTTCCGTGCTCCACAGTTATAGATGAGTGCATCTGAATGGTCAGGTGGCTGCAGTCCAGGTTTGAGGGCAGAAAGCACAAACTGGAACTTTGAAAGCTGACCTTGGTAAAAGGCATATTTTCCCCCAGAGACCATTCCACAAGCAGCAGAAAGTCTACCGCACAGTTCCTGTGGATCCTCCGGTTGTTTTCCTTACCCATGTCAGAGAAATCAGTGCTGGCAGAAAATTTGACATAGGTGGACTGTGGAAACTGGATGCACTGCATGTTACTTGTGGCCGTAATTTTAGTGACCTTGGAGATGTCAGAGATTGTTTCAATAGTTTTATCTAAAGATATTATAAATGTTACTGTGTCTGAGATGGTTAAAATACAAGCAGAGGACTTCAGTCAAAGTATTCTCACAGTCTAGTCCTATCCTTGGTGGGGCTGCCAGATACACTGGCACTTCTACAATCTGTGGTCCCATAGTGGCCATCAGGGTTCTCTTAAGGAGAAAGTAATGTTTGTCTCTCTTCTTTAAATAAGGGCACAGGCAGAGGAATGTAGGAGAGTGGAGGTGGGGGGTAGGAGCTGATTTCTGTTGGATCCTACCTTATCCCATAGGCAGGGAGAAGCAGTTAATTGACACTACTGTCTAGAGGTGGCCTAAATCCAAGTAGACCCACAGAGGCTGCTAAGGCCTTACCTTGGGGAAGGAAAGAAACCTCCCTTCCACATGGGTAGTGCAGTAGCAGCCTCTAAAACTTGCATTGGATACAGCACAACCATGCCAGCCTGCCTGTTCCAGGGTAAGTCTGGATTGCACTGAAAATCTGTTAAACTGGTAGAGCAAAACTAATTTGTTACTTTGGTGTAGTGGATTCACACCACTGTAATGTTCATGTTGTGCCAGATGATACTACTAACCCAATGGGAGAAAATGGGGATGTATTGGATGTGTGGTTTGAAAAGAGAGGAGCTTATTTAGTATCTTTGGAGGATGCTCCATGCTTCAGTTTTGATAGGTACGTAGACAAGGATGTAAAATTGAAGTAAATGGTTCAGGAATGAGATTTCTTCAGTAGCCAAAAATCTTCAAATGTTGTTTTAAAAGATTGTGGTGGGAGAGAAGAATCTGCTTATGATGTGTAAGAATTAAACCACAGAAAGAGAATGTTGCTGCCATTTGTGATGTGTTTTTCCTCACTTATATTATTTTGAATGCAGAAAATTTTTCTGTTATGAACCACTTGAGGACTTCAATCAGAGGATCAGAGGACTTCAATCTGTTTCTTCTGGGTCTCCTATGAAGTTTCTTTCAACCTACCCAGACCTTGCCCATTCTGCAGGCGGCCAAATATTGTGATATGCCTAAGATATGCATTTTATGGTAATGTCTTTTGAATGCTCAACATTTCAGTTATATTATCTTAAAAGATATTGTTTTTCCATCTACTGATGCAGAATATATTTCTTAAAACAATCAGAATACTTTCAGTGATCAGGCAACAAACCCAAAATAACTTAAGGGCGCAGTCTTAAGCATGTCTACTTTGAAGTAAGCCCTATTGTGTTCAATGTGTCTTACTCCCAGGAAAGTAGCCTTTAGGACTGCAGCCTTAGATCAACTTCATTGTTGTTAAATAACTTACTGAACAAATAACTTTTTGTCCAATAACCTACTGAACAACTTCATTTGTTACGAACTTTAATGTGGTCTAACTGAATTATTACAGATCATGGCTTCCATAAACATTTTTTCTTCTTCTTTACTCTCTAAACTGTACTGGCTTTAGCTTACTGTCAGTGCAATCCTAACCCTGGTTAGGCCAGCACAATGCTGGAAAGGAGATGTTGCAAAACTGCCATCTGTGCTATCCTAGGGGTTAGACGAGTGCACACACATGAACCAGCCTCCTGATACCACCACAGGAATGGGGACATGGGTGAGTTGTGGTAAGGATTGGTAAGGATTGTGCCCCCAAAGTTTCAATAGCATAGGTGAGAAAATAAGGGCACAGTCCAGAGTAAGGGCAGTGAGGAGAGCCGTACCTCTGCTGCCCCAACTATTCTGTTTCCAGAGGAGAGCGTTTCAGTGCTTCCAAAGAAGCAGGCCTAGGGCTGCCCATAGCTGCTCCAGAGCAGTGACCTGCACAAGGCTGCTCCTCCAGGCATGCTCAGAAGGCAGCCAGTAAGTGGAACCTGGGCTGGAGTTGCTCACAAGGTGACCCCCACACATCACCCTGAACCACAACCATCTGCACTGCCCCACCCTCCTGCTCACATGGGCAACCAATTGTCAGGCTGTCAGGGAGGGGGAGTGATGGACAGGGCAAGGCTGTCAGAAGCTGCCAGGGGGAGAGGGCCCCACTCCCTCCCCCCTAAGCATGCAAGGACACCTGCAAAGACAAGAGTGCAAAGATAGATAGATATTTATCTATATACTAAATGAAAAGTCACTCTCCGACTCACTGACTCACTCACTCATCAACCCCCGGTCAAAACCGCTGGGCCTAGAAGCATGAAATTTGGGGAGGGTGTTCCTTATGTCACATGAACACTCACCAAGAAACAATGTGAGAAATTTAACCCTTAAGGGGCTGAAAAAGGGTGCAACGTGTTTTTGTCCTACACTTAACATGGAAGACTGACCAACATCCAGCCAATTTGGTGTTCGGTGCCTGGTGCACTGGGGGGATGCCACATGGGGGGTTGATGCACATGGGGGAATTATGTGCATGGGGATGTTGCACATGGGGGAGTGATGCACATAGGGGGACTTATGCACACTGAGGACTGCTGTGCATGGGGGACTGATGTGCATGGGGGAATGTTGCTCATGGGGATTGATGCACATGAGGGGTTGATGTGCATGGGGGCTTGATATGCATGGGGTGGATGAACATGGGGAAATTGTGCAAGGGGGTTTGATGGGCATGGGGTTGATGTGTATTGGGGGTTGATGTATATGGGGTGGATGAACATGGGGGTGGTTGCGCATGGGGGCTTGTTGCACACCAGGTGACAGATGCACATGGAGGGTTGATGTGCAGTTACTGCACCACCTAGTGAAAACCCATGGGAAATTCATATTGCAATCCAGAGTAAAATGTTCTTACACCAAAGCAAGGACTCCCCATAGTTACTCTGGATTGTGCCCTAAGTTGGAAAGAAAAATATATTCTGTGCATTTCCATTTAGGATATAGGAGAAATCATGATTCAGCAAGATTGGGGGCATTCAGAGTGAATTTATTGATTTCATTAACCCTCCCCCCACTTATTCTATAGGTAAAGATGTCCCCTGCAGGTTATAATGCTAGACTGTAGGGTGTAGGGTGTGGTGCTGATTCCCATTTTTAAGCCTTTGAGCCAGCATTGTTGAAAGACACTTCCTTGGTCATGGAGCCATGCTTTCAGGCTCAATGCAGCATCTCAACTGGGTCAGTGTTGGGACTGTACAGCAGGATTAAGACTGCCTTGCTATACACTTACGTTAAGGTGCTCTTGAAAATAGTATATTCTGCACAGCAGGATTAAGACTGCCTTGCTATACACTTACGTTAAGGTGCTCTTGAAAATAGTATATTCTGTGAACATTCTGACCTCACATAGTGTGTATGGGGTGAATTTTGATTTGCGTAAAACCGTAACTCAACTTGCATGTGTACAACAATAAAATGAAACAACTTTTTAATAAATTTTCCCAAATTAGAACTGCTTTGACCTTTTTTATATACTCAAATAAAAAATAGTGGGTTAGAATCTTAGCTGAAATTGGTTTTCAGACATATTACAAAACTGTCAATTGAAATAGAGTGGGAAAGGAGTAATTTTTAATATCTGTAAAACTGAAAAAATTGTTGAACTAATTCTGGACTCACTCTTTTAAAAAAATTACCTTTGGGATGAGATCACGCGCTGACAATTTTAGCACAGAGGATTTTTTAATTATGAGCAAATGAAAAAAATGAGAGGAACAATGGAAGTTGAAATTCAGCTTTAATTATAGTACTTGACAACTACTATAATACAAAGATTAGCACTAAAAGTACTCTTAAAGACAGACATAATATTTTAAGTGTGGTTGAAGTGATTTGAGCACACATTCCCTGCAGTGTAGGGCATGTGTTTTCAAGGAAATGTGTGTTCAGGAACATCACCATCCCATCAAAGACATTATAGTTTCCATTTTTCAATGGTGAACTAAGGGCAGTGGCGTAGCTAGAGGGGAGTGAACCAGTCAAGGTTTGGAGGGAGACTCGCTACTTTGGAGCCATTCCAGGTTGGGGGAGCATAACGGAGCCATACAGCTCCATTTTGGTCACCCCACCTGCAATGGCTCTGAATAGGTCGCCCCTCTAGCTATGCCACTGACTGAGGGTTCTGTGCATAGTGCAGATGGATGCTCCAGATAGCTTGAAAACAAATTTCCAGTTGGTGCTTTTGGTTTAGTTAATCCCTGAAGTAAATAGGTAACATCTGGCAAGTGACCAGCCTTAAAGCCGATAACACATTTTACCAGTCATACAGTGTGACTTTTCCCCAAGCTCATGGCAGTAACTTACCTTTTCAACTTCAACCACTGCAACATAAAGAAACACTGTTGGCAGACATGTTCCAGGTCGCAGAGCAAGATTACATGATCAATAATCTTGAAAGCAAACTTCAGAACCTGAAATACAATTGTAGACATTGACATGACAGAAGGATGCCACTCAATATTCAATTGCTGCAAGAGCTGTATGCTGAGATGACATTAAAAAACAGGCTGGAAGTCATTGAACGACTTCTGTGCCTCTGTATGGTTAATTTAATATTATTCTTGCTTCGGGGTCATTAGCTTGTGGTTCCAAGTGTTGTGCCAGTACTTGATTTGATGCCTTATTGCTTATGCTGCTATGCTTTGGTAAAGCCCGCTGTACTATCAGGAATGATATAGTTTGGAGGAGGTATTATACTTAGAAATGACATTCCTGAAATAATGTCAGCAATTTTCATCTTGTGTATTTGAACAGATCTATCTGAAGTTTGGCTTATGTGTTAGATGTTATGTGCGAGGCTGGGAAAAATTCAAGTTAGTGAGCTTAGCCAGTCCTTTAGGTGTTCTGTTTGTCTTATGAAGACTTATCTGAAAGAAACCTTTGATTTGAAGGAAAACTTCCAACCTCTTAGATTCTGAGCACAATCCAAATTTGCTCTGGAAAGGCAAGCTGGCTCAGCTTGTGCTGTATCCAGAGTAAGTTTTGGGACTGTTCACACAATACCGTAGTGAAGGAGAACCTTGTCCACTTCCCCAAGGTAGGGCTTTCCTCTGGCTATTCCACCCCACTTGGGAATCTAGGCTTGGATCCAGTCTTACTGTCAGTCCAAGCCTGTCCTTCCACCCCCACTGGGGTGTGTATTGTGGGGGAGCAGAATGCTGCAGTCTTGTACCCCTGAATGGCACAGGGTCCGGGTCCAAAACTGACAATGGACCTTTTAATGTGTCACTTGTACTTTAGACCATTTCTTTAGCTCTACGGCATCTACAGCAAATTAATCCTGTTTGATGGTTCTGATACACGGACCATAAGATCCACTTTGTCCACAAGTGCGGGAGATTAGATAGATATTGGGGATGAGAGAGATGGGATATTTTACTTAACTGTCGGAATTGCTTGTCTTTTATGAATTTGACTCAGATCCTCAGAGGTATTTTAACATAGTATTTTTGGTCTGTTTAGTAACAACAGCCATCTGAAATTGTAGTGGCACATAGCCAGAGGGAAGAGAGGTGTTAATGAGACTCTCTATAAATGGAATGAGCTCAGGAATGACAGCTTTCCGTAGTACTTTTGGCATAGGATCGAAGAGCCAGGCGGTGGCACAGAGCTGACCGATCACCTTAGATAATGATAAAAAAGCAGTGACAGGGGTGAAAGATTCAAGGTCCATTGAAGAATCACACAGGGAGAGGGGAGGAAGGAAGGGGTGATCATTGATACTCAAGATGCATTGGTGATTCCTAGTCTGTTCAGTTTTGTCGGTGAAATATGAGAGGTACTGATCAGGGGAAAGTGGTGCGTTATCAATATCAGATGTTGAAATGAGTGGACTTATTAACCTATCTACCATTTGGAATGCGTATTTATGGGTTCCCTGGCTAGAATCAATCAGATCTGAAATTCATTCTTGGTCTTCAGCAGAGATGTACACTTAACCTTTACATTTCAGGGCCAATGGGTGGAAATTGACCTCGAAAGGTATCCCAAAGGTGTCAAGGTCCAATTTGAAAGCTATTTTAGTCCATCTTAAATTATTATTATCATTATTTTGGAGCAGATAGATATTTGCATCACAGGTCCTAATTCTGACTGTGCCAGAGTCTAGGGTTTAGGTAAGGTAATGGCTATACTGGGAGCAGTTCCAGCTTTTCAAAGAGAAATAAATTGGGAGGGCTGAACAGTTTGCCTCCCAGCACATTGCAGAGACAGCCACGTGATAGATACAGTTCCTGGCTATGGAAGTGAAAAATGGAAGTGAAAAATGGGTGATAGGAAAACATCATAGCATTTACAGGCAAGTTACTAATAAAATCAAGCTTTTGGATAGTGCTTTTTGAGTATACAAAGTGCTTGAATCCTTGGCAGTGAATCCTTCACATGAACTTGACAATTCATGAATATTGCTTTGATAACAATCCTGTAAGGGAAGCAAGCATTATTATTTCTATTTTGCAAGTGAGGACCCCTCATAGCTCTGCAAGGTGTGAAACAGATTTCTATTTTTGCATCTCTGTCTCTACCAGAATCCTGTTTCACTTTCCTGCAAGCAAGTTTCATTGAATCTGTCCTAGACATACTTAGGATTCCACTGCTAGCCACAAATGTTACGTCACTTCCTGGAGTTACTTGTCAGTTTCTGCAGGCATTACAAAGGCCCTGCACCATCAGTACTTTTTGATTCCAGGTTGTAGCATTTGAGACACTTGTTAGTCCATAAGCCTTCAGATTTTTAACTAGCCCTGATCTTTTTTATTTTTCTCTCTGTTCAATTCAGGGCCTCACTGTGTCTGCAAGGACTACTTTCCAGATCTGGCTTCCTTTACTGCCAAGAAGCTCAAACACTCATTGCCCTCTTCAGCTCCCTGCTTGGTAGAACTTCTTGTGCTAATGCTCAGCATCTCCTGTAGCCTGAAGTCATCACTGGGGAACAAGCCAGGTTTATGGCAGTCACACTAGTTTTGGCTACATGGAAAACTTTAGAGGTAGTGATTGTCTCACAACTAAGCTTTGGATTATATAAGAAAGATTCCTTGAAGATTTGGGAGGTAAGCAATGTGTAAAATATCCAGAATGGCCTGAAGCTGCTGAATTGATTCCAGAAAAAACACTACTTTAGGAACTCTGTAGTTCAGATTGCTAGATATATGTTAAATGAAAATGATACACTGAAAAAGACAATGAGGACACAATCCTAAGTGTATCTACTCAGAAGAAAATCCTGTTCAATGGGGCTTACTCCCAGGAATGTGTGGATAGGATCGCAGCCTTACTGAGAATGGATCATGAAAATGCTTGACTTCTAAAATGAAAGGTATCAGCAATGAAGCACTGAACGCTTCCAGCTAAACAATTCGTCCCTTGAGTACTGAACTACTATCAAGCTACTATAACCTGTTTGCTAGTCTATTGATCTGTCTGCACAGTGTTTGTTTTGCCATCTACAAAACGTGGCACTTGCCACCCAAAGCCGATGGCAATCAGGCTTCCTCTTCCCCCAACTCAAATGTGGTTTGTTTTCAGATCACTAGTCCTATCTGTCAACATTATGGGCATACTGGAACCGGCAGGCCAACTGGCTTCCCCCATATCCACCATGGGTTAGGGCTGACTGTAGATCAGCCTCGAGAAAGGGGAACCCATACCCTGGGTAATGCAGTAGCAGCTCCAATGGAACTACTTGGAGCTACCACCTACAGTGAAGTGGTGGTTAGAGATTCAAGCAGCCTGGCACTGCTCTGGGTTGTCTGGGAGCAGAGTTAGGATCAAACCCAATTGACAGATCCTGGCTCACCACCTGCTTGGTCCCAGGCCATGCATGGGCCCACCCCCAGACCACTGCACTTACTAGACAGCACTGGTGCAAACGTACCTTTGCAGTGGTGGTATTCAGAAGCTAGCCTTATAAAAGCCTTACAGCGCTTTTATAACACCTCCAGACTGGGGCAAGTCCACTGACCCAAGAGTTGGTTGGGATAGCACACCAATTCTTCCAGCTTTGAATAAGTCAATAAGTCTTCAGTTATTATTAACCCTGCAAATAAAACAGAATGAACAATAGACTATCCCTAAACTTAAGTTTCAGTATTTTAGGCTGCAATTCTAAGCTCCAGTTAGGCCAGCCTAAGCCTTGGCACAAATCCTGTTCCGACCTGGGAGTGTCACCAAAGTGCCATAAGACACTTCTGTGCCATATGTCCTCCTTTCCCAGGTCATTTCCTGGATTTCAGCCTTGTATCCTGGAAGAAATCTTTGTTGTCCTTCTTTTTCCTTGTGAGCAGGCAGCATGTAGCCTTCTTGTAATGAATAAATTAAATGTAATAAATTATATATAATTGTGTTTAATGTAATAATATGCATTATAGAGTTTAATCACATAAAATCAATACATATGAGTGTTTTTAGCTTTTATATTGTTATGTCCTCGATTTTTCTTGGGTGTCCTACATTTTGGGTGGCACTTATCCTCTTTTTAGGATATATGGTCACCCTGCTGCTGTGCCACTCCTTAGGGAGGGTTAGGCAAATGTACAGTCATGCTTGTCTCCCTACATCACTATGGGAATGGGAAGATTGATGAATTGTGCTGGCCTAGGTTAGGATTACACCCTTAATCTAGGTAATAGAAAGGATATATACATATTGGGTGATCACTTGTGATGTGTCCAAATTTTGGATATTTTCACTGTAGAATAAATGACTTCAAGAAGAAAATTGCACATGCATTCAACTAAAATGATAGTCTTCTGGGATTTGCTACAGAAATTATAGGTTCTGTTGCAATTTACATGTTAACTTCCATAACCTCATGGTAGTTCAACCATTTGTAAAAGGACAGCAGGAGGTCTTGTGCTCTAATATTCAATGAATAATTTTGTTTCACATCAAGCGCAAGGTCCAGTTTAATGTTTTATTACATTAAAATGACACTGGTTGACATACGCCTGTTAATTAAATCATTTTTTCATAACAGAAACAGATAAGTGTGGTCTTTAAAAAATGGAAGTGATTGACATTAAGCATTTTGAAATCATCTGTGCGAAAGATGTGTTTTCTGGGGAGAACATGTAGCACTATTTTGGAATGGAAATAATTTGCTGTGTGGCTAGTATGTTTGTGTTTGTTTGTATTGCATTTCTTGGCTGTTACTCCAAGGTAAGAATTGGAGAATACAGTTTGCTACTTATGCTTCCAGATTTTCAAGCATTGGCCTGAGGACGGTTCATACAACTAGCGCATGAAAATTCTTCCAAAATTAATGTAATCAATGGGTACAATGTAAATGGATAATATTTAAAACATTTCCTAAGTTGGTGGATTCATAGGATACAAACATGTACCTGATTTCAGATATCATTAAAATCTTAAAAATTATTAACTTTGGCTAGATTGTGCCTTTTGTTTTCTTATTTGTGTTGACAACAGTCCCAATTCTATTTTGTTGTAGGTTCTGAGACAAATAGGTCTCCCTCAGTGCCTCTGCTTGCCCTTTATGGTGCATTAGGTGGTATTGCTATTGCAAGTACTAATGCGTCATAACCCAATTTTGACTGACCTGACATCCACTGGCAGTGGATGCCAGGCAGCTGCTATTTAGTTGGTACAACTGTGCTCACGCAAGATTGTACTGGCAGGGCTCCAACCCCTGTTTCTCCTTCCCAGTGGAATGGCAGCCTGTAAAGAAAGAAGGGGAGGGTCACAGAGCATCAGAGGCAATGGTTGCACTCCACTCCTTTGCAGGCCCCTGCAGGACTCCAGCTGCATAGGGCCTTCTTGGGAGTAGGTGTGGAAAGCACAGGTGGGCTGAAGCCGGTTCTCACCGGCTCCGTAGAACCGGTTGTTAATTTGGGGCTGACTTTAGCAAACTGGTTGTTAAAGAGGGGGCCATCATCTTTGAACTGCATGCAAGTGTGTTTGAATTTCTCTTAAAGGGCCTCTGGGTCTGTCTTCCCAGAGCTGAAGCTCCACTCCCCCTCCTTCCATCCCTTCTGAACTTCCCTCTCCTTCTGAGGGGGGCTCTCTCTCCCCCCTCCTTCCACTCCCTCAGGCTATTTTTAAATTTTAAAATACAGTCTGTTCCCATGACCATCATTCAGACAAGGCATTGCAATATTCCACAGCACACTCAGACACTGACTGCTGAGAAGGGAGCTTTGGATCACTATAAGCTCCATGCTTTCAAGTCAGAGTGAGGAAATTCTTCATGCCCCAAACCTTTGAATGATGCTATTCAGGAAGGCTGTCTTTGCTAAATGTCTTATTTTGATTAAAAACCTTATTTTTAGCAAGTTTTCAGATGTTATTTCCTTGTGCAGTTTGCAAAGCATGATGGGTTTCTCATATACAAATGAGGCAGCCTCTCTGGGGATGGTGTTTTTTTTTTAATCAGGCTTTGATGGACAGCTTTACAAAGGGGTCCTTGGGCGGGAATAGAGAAGCAGCTACTGAGAAAGGTCTGTAGGTGAGTAGGAGTGTAGGTGAGCATCTGAGTGTTGTGAGAATGAGCTCCTCCAGGGCTTTTGGTGGGGGCCATGCCTGCCTGCTTGCCTCCCCAGGTGCCTTTGCAGCCCAGTTCTAGGCATGGACAACTAACTACTCAGTACTACCCAGTACTACTCAGGAGTAAGCCACACTGTATAGTAGAGGACTGCAGCCTGTGGCCACAATCCTAGTCACACTTTCCTGGGAGCAATTCCCATTGACTATCATGGAATTTCCTTCTGAGTAGCATAGGATTTGAGGCTACTTTCCCATCCAGACTTTCCTGAGAGTAAGCCCACTGACTACAATGGGACTTACTTCTGAGAAGTTTGGCAGAGGCTTGCTTGGATCTCCCCCTCCAGCCCTGTTCCTCCAGCCCTGTCTACGTTCCTGAGAGTAAGCCCACTGTCTATAATGGGACTTTCTTCTGAGTAGACATGATTAGGACTGGGTTCTGAGGCTGCAATCATATCCACACTTACATGGGAGTAAGCCCCACTGACTAGAATGAGACTCTCTTCTAAGTAAGCCTGCATAGGATTGGACTGTAAGGCTAAAATTCTGACCACACAGTTTTGGGAATAAGCCCCATTGACTTGAATGGTACTTACTTCTGAGTAGACATGGTTAGGATTGGGCTCAGGCTGCAATCCTATCCACACTGTAGTCCTTTTGCCCCCCGATCTTCCCACCTCATCCTGCCCCTCTGAGAAATCTCTCCACCTGAGATTGTAGGGAGGCAGTATGGGGGGCACCTGAAGAAATAGCCCCAGTTCCCATCCTGCCCCCCCAGGAGCCCAGTCCACTGCTTACTCTGAAGTAAATCCTATTAAAGTCAGCAGGTTTTACTCCCCTGTGAGGATAGGAGTGTAGCTTCAAAGCCCAATCATCTGTCTACTCAGAAGTAAGTTCCATTATAATAGTGAAGCTTACTCCCTGGAAAGAAGCTGGTTTCTAAGAGTTTGTAATCCTATGCCTGACTACTCAAAAGTTAATCCCATTTCAATCTATGAAGCTTACTCCTAGGAAAGTGTGCAGAGGAGTGCAGCATTAGAGCCCAGACCTATTCTTGGCTACTCAGAAGTAAGTCCCATTAGCGTCTGTGGAGCTTACTCTCAGGAAAGTGAATAGGATTGGAGCCAGAGGCTGGTTACTAAGATCTCAGTCCTTTGCTTGACTACTCAGAAGTCCTATTATATTCAATGGAGCTTACTTACAGGAAAGTGATTGTAGGCTTAAGTAGTGGCTTAGAGGCAAACCTCAGCCTGCAGATGGACACCACAGGCTCTGGTCCTAAACTGTAGATCAGTGTTTCTCAACCAGTGGAATGAGCACCACCCGTGGAACTTGTGGTGTGTCTGCTGGTACTGAGGCACCTGGATGCAAGTGTCATATGTGCTCCCTGAGGCAGCTGGTGGGCTGCTGTGTGTGTGTGTGTGTGTGTGTGTGTGTGTGTGTGAGAGAGAGAGAGAGAGAGAGAGAGAGAGAGGAACAAACAAAATTGCAAAGTCCATACTCTATCGTTATTCCATATCACATATATCATCATGTTCCCCTCATATGCACAGTGCAAGCCCCTTTGCAGCTGTGCGTGGTCTTCTTCAACTCCCCATCTGCACTTCTTTTTCTCTGTACTTTTTGTTCTCTTACAGCACAATCCTAACAAGTTTAGGCCAGCACGTCCACCTCCTAATTTCCACAGTGGCATGAGGAGTTTGGTGCATGTCTGTGCACTGTCATAACTCACCAGGAGTGGCATAAACGAACCTTATGACAACCGGCAGGCCAGTACAGGACTTGTGCCAAGATTAGTGCTGGCCTAACCAGGAGTTAGGGTTGCAATGTACTCTCCTATTTAACAAACCTGTTTCTTTGTCTTCCCTCACCATCTTAGCTTGGTGTCACAGCAGTTTACTCAATGCAACCTTTGATAGGAGTAGTGTTCATAACACCAAAAGAAGGACCAGGCTCTTTTCAGTCAGGTTTATGAAGGCATGTGTGTTTATATAAATTTGGGCCCATATTCTACACCACCTCCTATTTTTCCTACCTAATCTGTATTTTCCTGTGGAAAATACCATCTGGAAAATAGAGTTGTTACTTCTACAACAATGCTGAAATATGGTACAAATGGAGCCCAACAGATATTGATCATTACAAACAGTTTGACTCTTGTCACTTGAACCTCAGCACACAATATCCAGCTTTTGAACAGTTGTACATTGCTGCAACTTCAGTTTCAATAGAAGGAAATTCACAGTGGCACATACATTATACTCGTAGCATGTTTTATAGGAGACCACACCAAAAATTCACTGCAAAAATGGGTTTCATATATAAATGGTCCAGGATTTTGTGCCATGCATGTTCAGTAACCACAAACCTATCTTCTCTATTTGATTTTACCACATGCTTTATTTTGCAGGAAGACTGATCTGGGCTAGTTTCAGCCACATGAAAGTACTCTTGGGGTTCAAAAGTACCAGTGAAAATCTGACACAGAGTTCAGATGATATATTGCTAAATGCCCTGTTATATGGAAGTTGCTAGGAAAGATGTGTCAATCAGACGATTTTTATGGGCCACTAGTGTAAGTAATAATTTGATCATGGACAGAGAGAGTTCTGATTTTAGAGGAAATACATGAACAGTGTGTATGTTTGGTCCGAGGCTATGCATTTTGTACATTCTGTGGAAGACCCAAAATGGGAAGTGTTGTCTCCTGAGTAGGCTGCTCATAGTTTCATCATGTCCTGATCCTTAAATGGAGTACAGCAATCCAGAAACGAAAGTTTAAACATAGGATGCAGTCCTACTCCTAACCCAATTTAGGCCAACAAAACTCACTTGGGAAAACTTCCCGTAATGGTGTGCGGAGGTCAGTGTATGTCTGTGCATTGGCCACACAAGTATGGTAGAAGTGGCTTACAACAGTTTTGTGACACCCCCATGTCTGCATAGGACTTATGCTTGGGCTTATGCCAGCCTACCTGGAGGTTAGGATTGCAGCCATAGTATAGGGTTGCCATAATTCTCTTCCACAAAATTGGGACAGGACCCTCTGTCCTATTTGCCAGTATGTGAACAATCCCAAAAAATCAGGATTGTCCCTGTTTTTCAGGACATATGGCAACCCTACCATACTGGTATAAACTGATGCCTTCTGCGAGCCTTCTTTGAATTTTGCCAGATTCTGATGAATTGAAATGCAATAAAATTCCATTTACATCAATGGCAAATCTTTCAAGTTATGCCATAATTTGTTTTCATTATATTTTGCACTGTGGTAATTTTTTAAAAGAGGAATTCTTATTTTATTCCTCTAACCTTGATATTCTTTTCAGTGGTGGGGTAAAATCTCTTCTGGCAGTGATGTGAATGCTTGCTTGCAGACAATTTTAGGCGGGTAGATTCTCTGAGAATGTTTAACAGCACAATCCTCGGCATGTCTACTTAAAAGTAAAATTTCAGTGGAAATTACTTCTAGGAAAGTGTGTATAATGTGTCTTCTTAGTTACTACTAATTTATATAGTGAAAGCCAATCCAGCCAGATTGAACAAAATGCAGCTATCCTTGCTCTTTTCCCATAGTTGTTACTGTATCCCCAGCTGCACCATTTCATTACTGTAACAATTAATTTTTACCAAATATTTGGCAGAGAGAAGCAATGGGGAGAAACTGAGAGGAAGTAGGGAGGGTTTTGATGATCAGCATCTTTGAAAAGAATTGTCGAACCTAGTGGGAGAAATGAGGACTTGGGGGTAATCCATGTGCTGAAATATTTTTGCTTCTTTTTCTAGAAAATGTGCAATTTGGTCAGGCAGAAAAAATTGAACAGAGCCTTCCAAGCAATAAATCACTGGATTGCTGGTGACATTCATACAATGCGGATATAGTGTTAACTGTATGAGTCAGACAGCCCTTACTGCACTCAGTCTGTTCCTAGGAGGTGACCTTGCCATGGTGTAGTAATCAATCATTCTGGCACAGGACACACTGTTTTTGTTTAATATTACACTATTGGAATATATAGTAAACAAAGTGCAAAGGAAATTTTGAAAGCGAGCACTCTATAAGACACACTAGAATATTTAGCTGCCTTCGGACTGCCACCGCATACTATGTGCTGCATGGGAGCGCTCCTCTTCAGTTTACTAACTTTGGGACAAAAAGCATATTCAGCTGGGCTAATCTTAGTTAACTGACTGTGCAATGAAGGAACAGAAATTTAGTGGGAATGGGAAGGTAGAGAGAAATTTACTGCAATAGATCCTGCCGATGCCTAGTATTTCTTCGTTTGGTAGCTTGAAACAGTGCCAGCCTTCTGGTTTTTCCCCTAAGAAATGCTGAAAATATCTCTGTTTCAAAGGTTGTAAAGAATTGAGCAAACAAATCTTAATTATCCAGTAAATGTTGGTTGCATATATAGAAAGTTAAAAATCGCCTGTAAATATCCCTTATTATTAAGAGAAAAGGTTATTTGGGATTTCAGCCATATATTTTGCAGACCTCAGGCAAGTTAATTGATTGGTGGTTGATATCAATGAATAGGTCAGGATAGGAGGAGCATAAGTACTTTAAAATGAATGTAGAGCAGGTAAAATATTCAAAGTTGGATGTTTTTCCCCATTTGTATTACAATAGCACTTGAAGGAAATGTTCTGCTAAATTTTTAAAAGCCGTTTTCCTTGCACGGAATGAGGATAGACAGCATAGCATCTGTAAAGCCGTGTGCCAAATGCATCACTAATATGTACTATGTGTCTGGATAAAGAGTAATGGACGTTCTGTGTGTCTAAAGTGGTAATGTTTAATCTCCATTTGTATGGATTAGTTATTCAACCATCTCTTTATTCATACAATTCTAATATTTCAGAAGAACAATTAAAATTACAGATTTCACAAAACTTCCTCAAAAGCAGTTGAAAGATTACAGGTTTCGATCCCCATTAAAGATAGGCAACCCAGTCCTAAAGCTGGTGGTTTCACTGAGGGCAGTGGTGCCAAATGGCTACAACTCCATCCAGCATACCATCATAGCTACCAAGGTCACCTTTGGGGAAGAGGGACTAGCACTCCCTTCCCCCAGCAAGAGCCCACATTGGTTTTTTTTTTTTTTTTTTTGTCCATGCTGGCTATTTGTTCCCAACATGAATTTCTTGTTAGAGAAAACATGATAGAGACTTGTTCCCAACATGAATTTCAAGATACAATGTGTAAAAACTCTTCCAGTCCTGTCCCCTCATTCATCTGCAGAGGGAGTTCAGGATTGTGGCCTGAGAAAGCTAAAGATGCAATGTTCTAATTCTGGAATAAGACGCAGAGGACAACAAATATTCAACCATAAGCATGTGCTGGATATCACTGCTGCTTTTCTGAAGTTATAAAAGCTGGTGCACATATGAATAGTCTCCCATGACTATTGGCACTTGTTCTGCTCCAGGCTTGCATGACGGAGGGTCACAATCATTGAAATTTTTTTATCTTTAGTGAGTTGGCTGGCATGACACATCTAGCCAACAAAGACAATGGTTCTCTCAGCTTCCTCTTCCTCCCATGGTTCCTTTTCCTACCTTAGTTAGGTTTGAATGGGAAAATGTCAAAAGGCAGAATCATCCACACTACTGGCGCCATCTTCCTTTGTGCACTGCTTCTGGCCAACCTGAGCATTAGGACAAACTCCTAGGGTATAATCCCAACCAAATTACACCAGCCTAATTCACCTGGCACATCTTCCCATTTTGATAAGGGGAGGTCGGCATATGCCTGTGCAATGGCCTAATCCTCCCAGGAGTGGGATATAAGTTTGTTATGGTACTTTTGTGACACCACTTGGTTAGCACAGGACTTATGATGGCTTTATGACAGCCTGAGTGGAGGCTAGGATTGCAGCTCATGTCTTTGAGAGTATTGTAGTGGCTCAGGTTGAGAAAAATAAGTAGCTGGAGTATTCAAAGGCTCAGATAAACTTATGTATGTATGTATGTAGGTATGTATGTATGTATGTATTTATTTATTTATTTAAATTTGTATCCCGCCTTTCTCGGGTTGTAGACCGACTCAAGGTGGCTCACATTAAAACATAGTAATTAAAAACATTAAATAGAACATTCAATTAAAAACAATTAAAACATAAAGGCTAAAAACAATAAAAACAATAACTCCCCCAACCTCTGCCTCACTAAAATTTTTAAAATAAAAAGGTTTTAGGCTCCGCCTGAATTTCTGTATCGAAGGAGCTTTCCTAAGTTCTAAGAGGAGAGAGTGCCAAAACTGGGGTGCCGCCACTGAGAAGGCCCTATTTCTGGCTTCCATAGTCAGTAGGGCCCCCTTGGATGACCTTAGGTGACAGGTCAGATTGTCCAGAAGAAGGTGGTCCCTCAGATACCCTGGACCACAAATTCAGGGTCTACAACAACATTTTCTTGCTGATCCCATTTATGTTGCAACCCTAAATGAAACAGGGTGTTCTAAGAATTATTACTCTGGATCTACAAGAAAGACTGAAAACAGAGTTTGGCCACATGTTAGGGGAAAAACACCAAATAAAATGTATTTCATAGCTAAGGCATTTAATTGTGCAATAAAATACTTGGCTATAACATTTTTGTTTATCTGCCATCAATTTGAAATAACAGCCTGAAATTATTTTCCTGGAACAAGCCATAGGAACAGAAAGAAAGAGAGAGAGGTCAGTAAGGCTTTAAAATATTATATTGCACAGCTTTGAATATATTATTTTCAAATTTACTTAATCTTGTTTCTTAATCTCAAGCATGCGGCAAAAAATGCAGTTTGATGACTGCAAGCTCTGGTCTTCTTCAGTGTTCTGCTTCTGTCACACATTTTTTTCCCTTTCAAAATCTCTGGGTAATTTCTGAAGAAGAGGATTGTTTTGGCAATTGGGTGAGCACACTCAAGAACATGCCTGATCCCCTCAAGGGGGCCTGAGAGATTTTGGTGCCCGAGGCAGAAAATTCAAATGGTACTTTTCCATGGTAAGAAATATAATCATACATTAAATAACTGACCATTTGCTGCTTTTTAAGGGCACTCGAATCCTACTGCTCGAGGCGTCCTCTTCCCCCTACATCATGTAGATCCAGCCCTGGATCTCTGTTCCTCCACATTGCAAATGTCAAGAATCTTGCGTTATAGATGAGCTGCTCTGGGAAGTATGATAGTGAAATGAGAAACCCTGTTTAATGTAAGTCATGTATTATAAGACTGTTGCAAACACAGTTTAGTAAATACAGATTTTGTTCATATTCAATGTAAGAAATTTTTAGTTATTTTGGAATTTTAAATGCTTCCTTTTCACTTGAACATCCTCAAGCTTGTTCCTGGCATAGTAATATAAAATTATGTTCCTGTAAAATAATATAAAAAGCAACTAAGAAACAATTCCCAAGTGATGTTTAAGCTCACAGAAGCAGCTTTTTTACTTGAAAAGTCTCCCCCTCTTGGTCATACCAGGGCAAAGGTGCTATGAAGTACACAGATTAGACCAGTACATTGTACAAGGATGGTTCCAGATGTTGTTTTCTCCAAAAAATATTGTAAAAGACTGGGAAGGGACATTGAAAGTCCTGCTAGTACAGTATTTCTCAAACTGTTCGTTGGGACCCACTAGATGAGTCACAAGCCAATTTCCGGTGGGTTCCCACTCATTATAATGTGTATTTTATATTTAATCTATTAGATGCAATGCTACAATGGTATTTGACTGCATTTGGATAAATGTTACAGATTTGTAGTTTTAGCAGGCTATGTTTTGCTTTTAGCAATTACTGTATAGTCAATGGTCATTACTTAGTGCCAGTACAACATCTCTCAGTGCTGTGTTAGCTTCAGTAGTGGCCCAGCAGTGGGACTCACAGTCATGTGGGACTCAATGGCACATTTGTAACACCTGGCCCCCATAGAGGCCCCGAGCTGAGCCCTTAGGTTTAGTCTCTAAATCCTGGAATCCAAAATGCAAAATCTGCTTTGAAAAACTCACTAACCTGCAATCCTATCCACACTTTCCTGGGAATAAGTACTATTGAACCCAGTGGGACTTACTTCTGAGTAGACATGCTTAGGATTGCATAAATAGAGTATCTTACAAATGATGAAACAAACATTTCTTAAATGCAGAGAGTTCATTTTTTTGGATAATACTTTTAGAGGCAATATGCTGAAATCCATTTTTCCCATTTGCAAAAAACTTAAGTATGTTTACTATGAAAGATGTTACTAATACATATTTCATTCATTCAAAAAATATAAACAAAGAAAAGATGCAGATTGTAAACGGTACAGAATAATAACAGCCCTGTGCTTTTATTTTCCTGGTATGTACCCTACCTGGTGGGGTGTTAAATCAGGGTCACAGTTGTGTCCATGCTGTATCACGTTTTGTGCATTAAATGTATAAAACAAGTAGTGGATGGATTCTTGTTTTATGCTACTACTTTGTTTTAGTTCCATATTTGGGAGATAATTTTCAAATGCACAGTGCTGTTTAAGAAAAATTCTTCACATTTTTATACAACTGTGCACTAATGCTTGTAATCTTATGCTTCAGTACTAGGAAGCTTGTATAAAATTGTGCTAGAATACAAAACCGAGCAAATATGTCAAAGGAGCAGAATATTGGCAGGTTAACCTAGATTCAGTGTACAAATAAGTGTAAAGCCCCTTATAGGTTCCTTCCCAGAATCGCATTACATACCTATTCCAGTGCCTCAACCCACTGGGGAATGATCATTTTCGCTCCAGTACCATTACAGTGTACCACTTCCTATAATAATAATGGGTGTCAGGTACTGTTTGGACTAGACAAGATTAAGTTATCACTCCACCCTGCTGTGTGTTAATTTATTGCTTCAGACATTTTCATATCTGATCCATTTTCACCCACTCTGCTGCTGTTCCACCAAGTTCTCAGTTTCTGCCAGTCTCGGTATCATTTGAGCTGAGAATACCTGGCACCGTGAAATGGCTTTCTTCTCGGCGCGTGGCTCAGGTATGATCCTTAGAGAGAGCAGCTGTGCACTCCCCATAGAACCGGGGAATGCAATGCGGCACAAACATAGCAAAGCAATATGCTTAGGTGTGACACAAAAACCAAAATATTAGCTTTTTAGTAAACAAGAAAGGAAATTGTGATTCTGTTTGAGATCCCAGTGCTAGACATCTTTAGGTAATAGTGTTATTTCTTGGAGGAAATACAGGGTCATAGTCACACAGCAGCGACATCAAAGACATTATTTTTTTCCTCATCCCCTGGTTTTGTTTAGTGATTATGTAGAACCTGCTGAAAAGGTGTTTATTTCTGTTTGTAAATTGAATGCACTGGGTGTTTCTTTCAGCTTTGCCCCAGGCTCTGTTGGGTATGCTGATGGAGTTGGAAGCAGATTCAGGCGCTGGAGGAGTGTACGCAGAACTCAAGTAGAAAACAAAGCTTATTTTTGCCGTTTCATACCTCTCCGAAGTCCCACGACGTGAGGTGAAAAAGTGAATTTAACAGACAATGTTAAACGGGATAGGTGATGTACAAGGAAATGCGGAAAACAAAAGGAATATTGTATATTACTCACTTTCCACAGCTGCTGCTCAGTGTGTCATTGTTTTGTCAACCTCCTGGGCTGTACAACATAGAATAAATTCTGAATATTGTTGTTCTTATCTATAGTAAGTCTTGTAATTATTTCCTTTCCAAAATATGTTATAATGCTGAGAGATTGGGTTAACGCCTGCACCTCTCGTGAACTCTAAAAAGAATTAAACAATAGGTGTCAATTATAAGGCCCTTGGACTGAACGTGGCCTCCGAAAGCCACATTCCAGCCCCTTGATAATTAGAGTCTCTTATATTAATAGACTCATATCTTGAAATTATGAACAATATTTGCAGGTGTTTCCCTACTGTCATATTTAGCAAATCAATTTCTAGGTGAGAACAAACTGCTTATTTCTGGCTATCATCTGCTAAATGATGTCATTTTCTCTTAATGACGTCACTTCTGGCTCTCAGCAGACACCACTTCAGCCCTCTGTATTAATCTCTGGATTAAACCCTGTTCAACTGACATAAGCAGGTGACTGAGGCTGCAATCCTAAGGCCCAGATTGGCTGGAACAAGTTCTGGCATAATTCCCTTACAATTGCTATAAGGCACTTCTGCACAACTCATCGTCATGGGGGTTAAGCCAACTCATCGTCATGGGGGTTAAGCCAATGCACAGAAAGTCATACTCTGGCCTTCCCACACCACCATAGCAATGCGGAGCAGGTGAGTTGTGCCATTACAATCCTAACCAATTTAGGCCAGCACAACTAACCTGCTCCCCTTTCCTGTGCAGATGTTAAAAAAATGCTACATATGAATTTAGCTTTCTTTCTTTCTTTCTTTCTTTCTTTCTTTCTTTCTTTCTTTCTTTCTTTCTTTCTTTCTTTCTTTCTTTCTTTCTTTCTTTCTTTCTTTGAGAATCTTATGCATATGTAAAGAGAGATTATAGACATCCCACAAATAAATTTTCCCATATGATTTTATTGAATTTCTAGTAAGTTGGCAGACTAAAGTGATTTTTAACACTTATCAATTGGATTTATGGTTTTGGTGTCATCCACCCTGCTTCTGACATTAGGAAATGTTCAACATGAGGGAGTCATGCAATGATTTTTTTAACTACACTATAAAATACTTTTAGTCTCTTTTCTTTTTAAAATCCATAAATGGCTAATTTAATCATAGCTGCAAAGTAGATATTCTGGGTTTCTTGTTCTGCTAATTATTTGGCAGAATTTTGATGCCTTAAATCATGTTGACATTTGGGTGACAAGTAAGTCATAAATTATAGACTTATGGTCATCAAAGGCCAAATTGAGAGCCTGGCTACATGACAGAGGAGGAGACATTTTGTTCCTGGATGTTCTTTCTCCTACTCATATATATGTGGATAGATAGGTAGGTATGAAGAAAATGAAAACAAACCAGTTGTTCTTTCTCTGCCATTCAAGTGCCATGCTGCTCCCTGTTGCTGTACTTATTTTTATTTGGCATGATCATGAATGGTACAGTAATGGGTGAGGAGGGTATATATCAGTACCACCAGCATTCATCAGGATTACACTCCCTCTTTGTTAAAACACCCAATTCCCTTTTCTCCTTATATATATATATATATATATATATATATATATATATATATATATATATATAAGAGAGAGAGAGAGAGAGAGAGAGAGAGAGAGAGAGAGAGAGAGAGAGAGAGAGAGAGGTGCTGTAGTCTTGCTTAGCACTAGGCTGGTGCTAGTGCTAAGCAAGCTGGTAATCCAGGATTGTGTGGGCATACATTATGGCATGTTTGAAATACCCAGTACTTGTGGTATATTTGTAAAGCATAAAGTCTCTCTCTCTCTCTCTCTCTCTCTCTCTCTCTCTCTCTCTCTCTCTCTCTCTCTCAAGATACGGTGATTTGAATAATTTCAAGTACAAACTCTTTTTTTCCAAGTCACTAGCATATCAGATTGGGGTTAGCGATATCCAGAGCTCAATTCAACTCAAGTATTCAAAACAGCTGCTTAGCCAGACTTAAGTTGACATGAGTCAAGTGCCTATGCCTGCTTCGCAGTAATACGGAACATTTCTGAAGCATTCAAATATTATCTTAGTAATGGCCCAGTCATATACTTAGTCCTTGGTCACAGCACCAGTCTAGGGTGACACAAATGTGATCCAACTTTTGGCTGTTTTGTCTAAAATAAGTCCTGAAAGTGAAAACTAAGTTTGGAGTTTTTAAACATAAATTTTCAGTACTTGTTTGTCCAAACAAATTTTATCAAGTTAGCTGACAAATTTGACAGATTTACCATTGACAGTGTGTTCTGAGGTTACTGGCATAGGAAAAATAGGACAGTAGTCAAGTTCCCAAGCAGCTAGATGATGCTCTGAAGAGCCATAGTCAGATAGTATTCCAGCCTGAAAAACTGTGATCCAGAAGCCAGCCACAGGAGTGAAAGACAGGCTGATCTCTGATGACCAGGGTCTGGAGCAGTCAAACAAGAAATCAAGGCTGACCTAGTTTTGTAATATATCTTACAGACAAGATGCAGAGACTGAATCTCCAAGCCTAGAAAATTTCCTATATAGGACTAGAAGAGATTTATGATTTTCATTACTGACATTACAGAAGACATTACTGATTTTCCTGGTGCTTGCTGGATGTATGTCTTCTGCCCATGCTCTGGGGTACTTTCTCAGCCAGTCTCTCTCCCTGTGAGATGTCTTGGTGCCTCTTACAGTAAGGTGTGTGAACCCATTGCTAGAATTCTGGATTTGGAAATGTGACACCTTACAGTTACACATAAAAAAGGAAAGCAGAAATGTGGATAATCAACACCAGCGTTTTCCCAGCTTCTTGTGTAATATGCAGAGTGGGGATGTTCAGACTTCACCCACAGAAAGAAAGTGAGCACCAGGCAGCTGGTATGACTTCTCGTGGCAGGTGAGATCTGAGAGACATTTTGGATATTGTGGCAAAACAACATTGTAGAAAAGTGGAAGTGTGAAAGGTTTGTGTCCACCAGTATAATTCTCTGCCTGGCTCTCCTTTTCCCTTACTGTGACGTGGCAGAGTTGAGGGCCAAGGAACACTATTGAATCTTTATTGGGTCTGTACTCTTAATGCAGCAAGAACATCAATCTTAAGGCCACCCAGACTCTGCTGTTTTCTCTCTGGAGCATGTGCTTTCCCTCTAAATGACATTCCACTATCTACATTCCCAAGGGATACACCCTTCCTTCCTTCTCTGACACTTGTATGGTAGATGGGACAAGTGGCTCAATTGCTGGATCAATGGAAGAATTTGCCACACTGATTATTTCTTTTCTGTTGCAGATTGTGGCACCAATGGCCCATTAGGGACAGAAACACTGCTTGAAAGAAAAGATACTGATTCCCTATCTCTGCTTTTTGCTGGGGACAAGAAGCAAAAGATACAGGGAATGGCAATGACTGTTTCTTCTCAATTTGAACTGACATTTTTAGGTGTCACTGCAAACAGACCTAAGGATACCAAACAAAATTATTGGTTGGTTTCATATAATTCAGGGTGCAACATGTAAACTGTTGTGATTATGTATTGCTGAATGGGTGTGTTCTTTAGCAAACAGGGTTTGCACATACGGATATATGAAGCTTGTTGTTCCTGCATGTTAAAAATGCAGTTTGTAACATGAAGTGGACACTAGAGCTTTATCCAGGTACTTTGGTTCATACTCTTATAACTAGAAAGATGCTTGCATGTAAGAATGGACTTTTATGAACTATATGAACTATATTATGAACTATAATAGGCATCCTGATCCAGCATGAAACATGTGCTCCTGTAACCCTATCTGACCTTTAGTGAACAATCTGTAATAATCTCTTAGATGTTTATCTGTTTCTTTTTTATGTGCAGGGCTGTGGGTGGCGCAAGCGGTTAAGACGCTGTGCCTGTTAACCAGCAGGCCAGGGTTCGAGACCCGAGTCGGCCCCACAAGACAGGGTGAGCTCCTGTCCTTAGCCCAGCTCTGTGACGCCAGCTGGATCAAATCGTATTGGCTCTGCCTTTCCATTGGACTAATTCAGTGGCGTGGAGAGGGGGGATTTGCTGCTTGGGTAACAGCCTATCCTCCATAACAATCCAACCCAGACTTTCATGCTTCGCATACAGCATATGCAGCGCCAGGCACGATACCATAGTCTTTCAAGACTGACGGAGGCCTGCTTTTTATGTGCAATTGTATTCACATAGCTGCAGATATACCGGGACCAGGTTTTGGAGTGCTATAACCTTTTCCTGTGCTAAAAGCAAATTTCAGTGATGTTTGATTCTGACATAGTTTCCATCCAGCAGAGTCTGTTAAAGGCTAAGACTGAAATCAAATGTGTTACAATCAGTTTATTTTGTTTTACATGTATATCTCACCAAACAAAAGTGGGAGACTCCATAGGCAGTGCAACCCAACGCTTCCCCAAGCCATTGCAAGTCCCTTGTGTGAATCCTGAGTGTTGTGAATTTGCTATAAATCAGTGGTCCTCAATCTTTTTGGCCCCAGGGACTGGTTCTGTGGGGAAAAAAAAATTTCCAGGGACTAACCCGGGGCTGGAGGGAGAGTTCTGCCTCTGGTGAGCTGAAGGGAGGGCTTCTCCAGCTAGAGCACAGCACAGCTGCCTCCAGCTGTAAATCCCATTATAATAAATAGAGATATTGCCAGGTTACTGTGGATTGGATTGCAGGTGAGAACCCAATGTCTCAATGCATGTCTACTCAGAGCAGGGATTTTCAACCTTTTTCAGTGCAGGATGCATTGAAAATGCACAAAGCCATCCTAGTCACTCCTATTGCAGAGCCTAGTCTATAATGAGACTTATTTCTGAGTAGACAGGCACTGGATTGGACTTGAGGCTGCAATCTTATCAGTGCTTTCCTGGGAATAAGCTCCACTGACTACCATGAGACTTACTACTGAGGAAACAGGCATAGGATTGGGCTCTGATACTGAGATCCTCTGACAGAGGCCTCCTGCTGAGAGGAAAGGAAGAGGCACTTAGAGGGGTCTTCTCATGGACTGGTCAAGCAGCTGCCAAGGACATCCAGTGGTCCCCAGTTGGGGTGTGTGTGTGGAGAAACCCTGCTATAAAGCACTGGAGAGCAAGATGGTGTAACAAAGGGGTGGAGGGGACATTTTTGGGCAAGGGAGGGTAATCTGGATGCAGATCAAGATCAGGAGGGGGTGGGACCAGCCATGGCAGCACATGCAAGATCCTTACACCCAGCCCTGGCCTGATTAGTGTTACACAGGGAACTTAGATTTTTGGGAAGGAAGGGTTGAACAGGGAGTGGATTGGGTCCAGGAAGGGGTGAGACTGGCAGTGGCAGTGCTTTCCTACTTCCCATCTTGCCGTGCCTGTTGTAACATTGGACTGCTGAGATTTGTGCCAAGTGAATAGAAAAAAATATCCCCTTTCCTTGAGGTGACAGTCAGCAACCACTAACTCGATGAGGATACAGCACAGGCCACCATAGTCTGGCTTTTATGCTGTTGGACTCCCATTCACAAAAAGGAATATAGCTGTAGCATATGTAAAGGAATATGAATCGTGGATGAAAATTTGCATTTGCTAATGGGCTTTAATTCTTCTAAAAGAGTTTCCAATCTTCTTGCTTGACCTTTAAAGAAGCAGGACGTCAACTTTTTAGGAAATGTCCAGAGAATTAAACACATCAACAGTTCTCACTATATTCTCCTCTGTTTTGCAGGTGCCAAAATCCTTTTTAGCCAGTTTTATTTTTAATTGACTGCACTGAAATCATTCTGTGCTTTGAAGACTGAAATGCAAAATACCTTTGGGGAACACAGGTGATGATCAAGACTCCACACTTATACAACACAACTCCACATACGCATGCTAACCCATTCACACACACAACACATACAACATAGCCCAGCCCCCACACACAAACCAACCCCACACTCCACACACACTCCACACATACACACAACAGAAACTAATATGACAATCCAGAGTAACTACGGGAGCACGTAAGAGACATTACGTGTACCCATAGTTACTGCACCATCTAATGAAAACCTATGGGAAATTCATACTGCAATCCACAGCAAATTGTTCTTACACTGGAGCAAGGACTCCCCGTAGTTACTCTGGATTGTGCCCTAACCCACTCTTTCACACACACACAACACATACAACATAGCCCAACCCCCACACACAAACCAACCACACTCCACACACAACACAACTCCACACACAAGCACACACATGCTAACCTACTCTTTCACACACACATAATGTAGCCCAACCCCCACACACAACCCAACCCCACACTCCACACATACAACACAACTACACATACACACAGCAGAAACTAACCCACTCTTTCACACACACATATTGTAGCCCAACCCCTCCGCACAACCCAACCTTACAGTCCATACACACAAGACAACTCCCCCACACACAACAGAAACTAACCCACCCTTACACACAATGTAGCCCACCCCCACACACAACCCAACTCCACACACACACAAAACCCAATTCCACACATACAACACCACATACAACACAACTCCACACACGCATGCTAACTCACTCTTTCACATGCACATAATGTAGCCCAACCCTCACACACAACCCAACCCCACAGTCACACACAGACCATGGAAGATCAAGAGAATCTCAAACATCAGAGGTGGTGCAAGCAAGGAGAGAAGCAGATGCTGCAAGGAAGAGAAGGTCAAGAAAACAAGAGAAGGTCTCATGAAAACATGAGTGTAAGACTTTACAGAGGTTTGGTTGCTGGAAGATTTGCAGCTCATCTACTGGATCTTGGAAATGGAACCATTCAGCAATGAAGACGTCACCTTTCCAGATGGCTGTGGCATTTTGATCACAACTGTGGAAAAATTGATTGCTAAGGTTTATCCAAATATTGGACATCACTATCAAGATCATGACTGGCTTTGTGAAGAGCCAGACTTGCACCAAAAAATGAAACTGTCCAGTCTGTGAACTGGAAACTAATGCAAGCAATCAATACTCAAGAAAGAAATTATTTCTCAATTGATATTGTTGTGGACCCCAACAAGGCTGTGAATTATTCCACTGGGTTTCTTAATTCTTTGGTTCCTCCTGAAATGCCTTATCACAACCTGTCACTGAAGAAAGTAGATCCAGTTATGTTTTTGAGAAATCTGGATGCTCTAAAACCATGCAATGGAACAAGGCAAATGCATCCCCATCACTGCACAAGGAAAGGGAGAAAATGTGTTGATTCCAAGAATTCCACTGATTCCAGCAGACTTGCCATTTCCATTCAAGATACTCCAGTTTTTAGTTAGGGTTAGCTTTGCAATGTCGATTAGCAAGAGTTAAGGGCAAACTCTAAAAATTGTTGGAATTCACCTCATGCCACATTGGTTTTTCCAAGTTCAGCTCTATATGGTTTTTTTCCAGAGCTGGAAATGGGAACAATCTCTTATATTCACACCAAATGGACAAACCAAAAATGTTGTTTATCCTGCTGCTTTACAGTGATCTCGATGATTTTCAGTCCCAATTCCGAAAAAGGTATAATATGTCTGTGTAGAGCAACTTTAAACTCAATATCATTAAAAAGTTTTAAAATCACAATTTTTTTAAAGTTATTTTAAAATTTGAATTATTAACTGTTCTCTCCTCATCTGGAGACAAATCCTAATGCTGCATGTTCAAGCACCAGATGAAGGGCAGATTTCCAATAGCAATAAATGCTTCATTAGCATTGCTGTTTTTTAAACTGGAGCAGAGGTCCCCTTAGTTTTGGGCCAAAGGACTAAAATGCCCTCCGCAGGAGCAGGCTTAAAAGTCCACATAGAATGCAGCTTTTAAGCTAGTATATTATAAAATATTAATATGTTGATATTTCTTTGAATTACATTTATTTCTGGTTATTAATATTGAAGTAATAAAAAGCATATATAAAAGTATATGAGTATATATAAAAATGTTAACTTAAGGTGCAATCCTAGCTTAGGCTGGCACAACTCATCGGTCTTCCTGTTCCCCTGGTGATGTGGTGGGGAGGGTAAATACAGGACTGCACTGGCCTAACCATCCCTCAGAAGTGGCACAGAAATGCCTTGCGGCATATACACCCTCAGGCCATCATGGGACTTGTGCTGAGCTAATGCTGGCCTAACAGGGAATTCGGATTGCAGCCTTATTGAAGAATAAGGCAATGCAAAGGTGGATGATGATGGTGATGATGGTACCAAATTAATGACTAAGGGCACAATCCAGAGTAAGGGCAGTGATGAGTGCACTAGCTGGGCTGCCCCAACTATTTTGTATCCAGAACAGAAAGTTATGCTGCATCCAGAGAGTCAGAAGGTCTGGGCTGCCCTAACTACTCCAGAGCATGCTAAGTCAGTGACAGCTGGGGGGGGCCTTGCTCCTGAGGAGACCCCCTCAGATCACACTGAACAAGGAATAGCTGTGGTGCCTGCATTATAAGGAAGCCCAGCAGTTCCTGACAATTAGTTACAGCTGCAGTTCCTCTGGTGGAGGGTGGATGTTTGGAGTTGCCTGCTGAATCCCCAGGTTAGTGGCTGCCATAGTTATGCCATATCCTGAGGTTGAGAGGCAGGGCTTGCAGCTAGGCTGGCCGAGAACTCGGATTTTTGGTCAACACTGCCATTCATACTCTGCCTTATCAAAGACCTCTATGGGTCTACTCATTACTATATCTGTACCTGAGGTGGTGTAACTCTGGGGCACTGAAAGAGGGAATTTCTGTCCTGGAAACAGGCTCTGGATACAGAGTAACTGCTCTGCCCTAGGCAATGCTAAACATGCCCTCAGTATGCCTTTCCTGAACTGCCTAGGCTGCCTCAGTTAGGGCAGAGCAGGCCTTCCTCTCTTGGGGCACCCTATGTTGCTTTGCTCTGCCCCACGCCTTTTCCAGAGTAACTAGTGTGGAGCATCTTGCAGTTGCTCCACCCTAGTGATAAATAGGGCAAACCGAGTGCTACTCTGGATTGGGCTGCCCATTTATTTATTTATGCTCCAATCATCTATAGTTAAGTTTATGTTCCTGAAAAGAACATCAGCTGTTTGACTCCAAGCTCTAAGACAGACCAAAGAGTTACTGAGGCTCTTCCATGTTCATTTTTTTTAGTGGCAACTGCCAGGCCTTTATCTGTGGAAAGTCCTGAAAGAGTTGTATGGCTTTTATCATTCTGCACTTTTCCTCCATAAAAGCTAGTTACATTTACTGTACTTACAATAAGTACTTACCTAACGTTTCTTGTGATAAATCCTGAAAATTAATATATGTATTATATCCCCCAGATCACAGAATGAATCTGTCCACTTCTCTGAGAAAATTGCAAGTTTTGGAAAGCTGCCAGTTTAAAGAGGACTAATGTCTTAATGATAATTGTTAATGAAATGAGAGGATTTGGTCATAAATTTTTCAAGTTAAGGACTTCAGAAATCTATTTAACACACATGAACTGTTTCCTCAAAGGCACTTACATGCATTCTGCCTTACTACATGTGCAACAGATTTCTAAGGAGGACACTTGCAAAGCGGACACCTCTCCTTGCCTACAGCAGAGACTGTGAGTCCTCACTTGCTCTCTTGGATCTATCCTCTTAGGTAGTCCCAATCTTTATTAGGTGCCTGAATGTATATACGGAACAGAGCCATAATACATTGCCCTGGCATCTGGGGCAGTGACCTCCAATTAGGCCAGCCCCAGCCTAAGCCCCAGTATATGTTCCGCAATGTGTTCTAGGTCCTGTGCTGACCTAGAGCTTTCACAAAAGTGCCCTAAGACACTTGTGCACCAATCCTGGAAGGGGGGGGGGCATTTGCCAGTGCACAGACATGCGCTTGCCTCTCTACATCACTATGGGAATGGGAAGACCAATTGAGTTTTGGCAGACTAGATTAGGATTACACCTTTCATGATATCACAAGATATTGTGATGTCACTATTGGGTTCTCTCTGTAGAAGGGGCACTTGATGCAGCAGCTGTGTGCCACCCTATGGCTTCTGCAGAGGCTTTGCACAGCGCTTCTTGCAGGAAGTGCTGTGCATAGCCACCACTGCTTCCTTCAAAACTGGAGACAGTATTGCACCTCTTTCTCGAACAAAATGAAATTTTAACAAGAGCAAATTCATTAATGCATTTATTTCCTGTTTTGGTAAATTAAACAGAAGAATCCCAAACAGGTAATTGTTCTTATTGGGCATCTTCACTAAAACCAGCCCAATATTTTATTGGCACTCTAGCACTCACAATCCATCAATATGGGGCTGCAGTATAGTATAGATCCAAGTAGGAAAACCGGCCATCCCCATAATTTCTATTTAGGCTCTGGATCAGACTTGCGTATCTATAAAATTGTGTAGGGAGCAAAATAATTGAGAACTATACTGGCAATGTGTTCCGCAAATTTGGGCATAGTACTTGCCAGTGTGCTCAGAGCTCTGCAGCCTTATATCTAAAGCAGCCTACCACTGGGAATATAAAATCAAAGCAGAAAAAATTGAGCATTTAATGGTCTGCCATTATTGTTGAAATCACAATGACAGGCCATGATCTTCCAAGTACAATTTTGATCCTTATATGTAGTAACGGAAATTACAGCATTTCATACCTTGACTACATTATAGGAAATAAAACATCTGTCTAAATATTAGAGGTATAAAATCCTCAAAATAAAGATATTTGAGAATATCTTGTGCAGAGCACCTCTCTACCTGCTTGCTTAGTATAATGCAGTCATTATGGCAATAAATGTTTCTAATAAAGTACGAAAATGGATTGTTTGCTTTCCTGCTTGTATGAACTCTCATTTCTCTTTTTATTATATTGAATCTGACATTTGCTTACCCTTTATCAGTGGAATATTTAATCAACTGCAATCTGTAAGAAGCAAGAGGAATTTCTATTTTATTTAAAACCTGTCCCACATGGAAAAAGGACTGGGGAATAGGTCGTGCCTTGTATTGTAAGTGTGAAGAATGTTAGAGTTACAATTTATATTTATCTAGCCTACCAAATATATTATAAACATGTACAATAGTATCTATGTCACCTCCAATTATTTGATTCAGCACTGAAAAGATGTAATGTTTTAATGTACTCTCTCTGTTTCTATTTTTAATGCACTATATATAATTAGTAAATCTGATGGCTATTGCAAATATTTTTTCCTTCTTAAAGGAAAATTACATGCATTGTAATTTAATTTTGGTGCTTATTTGCCCCGAAATAGTCAAAACACTCTGTGTTTCCTCTTGTTCTGTATTTTGGTTGATCCCTTCTTCAAGACAATCTAGTGACAAGTGCTAGTTATCTCGGAGAACATGCTTTTCAAACCAGTGCGGTATGATTTATGGTTCCTGTTTCGCAGAAAGTATCACAAGCTCACAGAAGTGAAAGCTTCCAAATAGGCATCTAACTTTTGTAATAAATGCAGCTAACAACATGCCTGGAAATATATAGAAAACAGAGTGAGCGATGTCTTATTATACAGTGGATAGTATGGTCTGCTTTTGATTAGAAATTGGGCCTGCATCTGTTTCAGATTTCAAACCCATTCACTTGCTTAAACGTTCCTACAAGCCAGAGTTTACTGCATGTTTTTGTTAGCTAATAATTCTAGCCAGCATTTTTTTTCACTACACATGGCTAAAGATCCAAGAAGTCTTAGTAATGTGATCAACTCTGATTCCAGAATGCTGAGGGCTTCTCAGAGACAGCACAAACCACTGCTTGATGGAGAAAATAAATATAAGGAAAATTCTCATAACACACTGTCTAATGTATCTGAGAAATTTATTACTGGAAGGGTCACTGGGAAAAACAAAAGACTGAAGCTTGAAGTAAAAGTGAATGATTATCAGAAATGCAGTGAATATTTTCCAGTTTTGTTTTTCAACTTGAAAATTTAATGAACTGGTAATTTTTTTCCCCTAAAAATGATGTGTTCACTGCACACATTTTAAAACTCAAAACATTTTTTTACCTCCAATGTTTTCTGTGGCTGTTCCTGATTCAGCCTCAACGAACCTAACAGCTGTTAATAAGATAAAAGGAGAGAAGGAAATATGTACATTACCCTGAACTACTTGGAGGAAGAAATGCATAAAAATGTGAAAAGTAAGGCAGCAATCCTAACCTCCTGTCAGGCTGGCTTAAGCCCTAGCATATGTCCTGCGCTGACATACAGGTGTCACAAAAGTGCCATAAGCCACTTGTGCCACACTCCTGTGCGGGAGTGCACAGCCTTAATTAAGCCAACATCCCCACAACACCACAAGAAGATATACCAATGAGTTTTGCCATCCTAAATTGGTTAGGATTGTGCTCTCAGTCCATGAATTTCCATTATTTGTGGTAAGTTAGTGATGGTGGTGGTTGGGGAGGATTTGGAGCAGAGTGGGCTAGGCCGGAGGGGATAAGGGTGGTCTTGGAAGCAGCCAAGCTTGCTGAAGTCCTATCTCCCATTCCAAGGATAGACCCACCCGCAGACATTTTCTCTAGACAAAGTGGCTATAGAGATGTAAGTTAAAAAGATTTTTAGCTTCTTCTTCATGAACATCTAGCTTTCTTCCTGTCCATATCATGCAGTACAGGCATCCCCCACTTATTGGACAGGATAGGCACTGGAGCACCATCCAAAAGTGAAAACTGTTGAAAAGTGGAACCTAGGCTGCAATCCTAAAGACATTTTCCTGGGAGTAAGACCTATTGAACACAATGGGGCTTACTTTTGAGTAGCTATGGTTAGGATTGTGCTCCTAGTCTTTTTCAGCGTGCAAATACAAAACAGACACAAAAAAGACATAAATATAGCAAAAACCTAATTAATACCTATTTATTAACACAGCCAAAATATATTAAAAAATTACAATAAAATGAAAAAGGCATGTGTGAGCAATAAACATCTTATGCATTTGAATGATGGTTATTTACTGAAGAGTGTCATAAGGAAATGCCAAAAACAATTTGATCACAATGTCACATGCAAATCAACATTAGGGAAGTCAGTTTAGAAAAGCATTTTTTTAATTTTTTTGTCCAACGCTTTAGGCCAGCAGAGAGAGGTTGAAAGAATAGAGCATATGTTGAATGAATGACTTCTGGGTATAACTGAAAGTTGTTGAAAGAATGTCAGTTGTTCTGAACTGTCAGAAAGTGGGAAATGCCTGTATATGGTCTGTTGGTAGTTCTAAATGATCTGGCTGGCAGGGGTCAGACTGAGTCCTTTGTGAAGTGGGGAATGTTATAAAAAACTTACGTGCTTCAATATCTATCACTGTTATTCAGGGAGGTATGCCTGGGTCAGGAATAGGGCGCCATATGTCCTGAAAAATTAGGACTGTCCCAGTTTTCAGGGATTGTGTTCATATACTGGCAACTTTGACGGGGTCCTGTTCTAAGTTTGTGGAAGAGAATTATGACAACCCTAGTCAGGAACAAGGCAGGCTGGAAAAGGAAAGGGCCACTCGCCCCTCTCCTCCATTTTCTTTGCACAAACTCAGCATGATCAACAGAAGGACAGTAAGTAGTACCCCAATCCTTCCCCTTTATTTTGCATAAGAGTTCTTATTTTTGAAGAGGTCGGCTGGGTTTAAGCAGTGATGGGGCAACTCCGTAACCATGAACTTGGGCTTGTCATTTATGAAAAGGAAGACAGCCAACACAACTAACACCCAAATCCTCTGTTTTGAGAATGACATTTCCAAGCCCCTTCAAACACAGAGCTGCCACCCCTCAACAAGGAAGACGAGGCTCTTTCACAGAAACAATCGTATGCCACTCTAATCTCCGGTTTCATTATTGGATGTTCAGCACCACTTCTCTGTCTTGTCTTTGTGTGCACACTGTCAAGTTGCTGTTTTGTTGGACTTTTGTGATTAGCGCTTCTTGCTTTTCACTTGCATTAAATGAACTATTGCTATTGCTATTAAGACATTTCTCGTTCACTGCAAGACATTATCATGTGTGCATGTTTGCATAGGCTACATTTATAAATTCCTGTGACAGCTGATCATATGGAAGGAACTTAGAAAGGAAAAAAGGAATACCCTTTGGACCCCTGAAGGTGCTTTATGATATTGGACAAGGGCTGGTGTTCTGAGCCCTTCACCTCGAAGTAACTGGCTTGAATTTAATGGCTACAACTAGCTAAACCAATAACTGAATGGGCGTGGAGACTGAGCCTACAATCCAGAGTAACTATGGGAAGATGTAAGAAGCACTTACTCTGGATTGCTCTATGCATTTTCCATATGTTTCCCATAAGTGACACCATAACTACGTTGGTGTAAAAGGTCCTGTAGGTACTCTGGATTGTAGCCTGAACAATCCAGGAAAAATTACCAGGGTACATTACATCCAGGAAAATTACCAGGGTGCATTGTGCTGCCAATGCTCATTTGACACCAGCGTGAAAAACTATACCTCTACACTTGGCACATCTTTAGTTTTTTTGTGTTGTCAGTCTAGTATCTTCCAGAAGCACTAAACTGATCTGAGGAAAAAAAAGTGAGTGGGAAAAATGAAAAAGACAAAGAAAAGAAAGGCAAGCATGCTGTGGTTTTCACTGTTATTAGCAGCATAAATTCATTGACACACTTGCTACTTATGGCCAAGTGAAAGGAAAGGGACAAACCATTGTTGCTTGATGGCTCCCAAATGGCAACGTATCTATGCAGCTTTAAATGTATGTCATTCCTTGTCTGCCAGCTGCAGTTTACACTCAGAGGCTTGGTCCCTAGGATCTTTTCAGGCATCTTGAGAGAAATTATGGGCTCAGGGGAGCCCAATGACCCCAGGCCCCTTTTCCCTCTCATTCACCCTACCTTAGGCCACCCTTATTCTGTGCAAACCTTTCTCTTACCATGATAACTGGCAAGTCAAAGCCTTCCTTTCTTACCAGCAATGAGGTCTAAGTCTCACTTTCTGCGTGCCAATGGGAAGCTGCTGAAATCCTTTTATTGAAAGTCCATGCCATGGAGAATAACTTGTAACACCAGTAATCTGCAATTTAATCACGAGTTTTCACATGGATGCTAGATGTTTCCAGGAGTACTGCATGTGGAAATTCTCATTTCCATGGAGCAACCTGACATTGGAGTGGCTGTCTTGTGTCATGGGTGTTACAATGAGTTGCTGCCGTGCAGAAGGTACCATTTTGAAACTTGTTTATGAAAAGTGGCCCTGGGGCATGGTATTGGGGTCCTCTGGGCCCAATCTTCTTTGGGTCGAGTTTCCCCAGCGCTGGCTCACAATGTCACAAATTAAAATGTCAAAATGTAAACCACACCTGCAACATTCTGTGTTGGTTGAGTGCTGGTGCTGACTCAGCACAAGCCTATACTGAACCAATGCCAAGTGGAGGATGGGGCACTGCCACTGATAGTTCTGGGTAAGCATTGGGTGGTAAAAATTTAGGGGACATATTCTGCACCCAGGATACTGGAAAGCAAATGACTGGGCTACCGATGAACAACAACAAGACAAAGATATACAATTCATATTTTGTTGAAATACACATGTTCCTATAGTCAAGATCTATCACTTGCATATTCTACCTAATATATTGGGGAAGGAATATATTTTTTAAAAATTACTATTATCTACCAGATAAAAACTAAAGACCCGTGTTCTGCCTTTGAGTAGTTCAATGCATTGTTACTTAATCACGTTAGAATGAACTGTCAGAGGCAGTAGATTACTTTCCTCTGAATTCACACTAAAAGAACATTACTACAAGCTGTCAGACCACAAAGTACAGTTAAAGACCACCCAGAAATTTAATTTGGTATAGAATGAAGCTTCCAAACTTATTTAGTAAAGTGCACTGCCATGTACATATTTTACGGGTCTCCAGGACTTTCTGTTTTACTCACTTCCTCTTTGCTTCAAGGTACAGCTTGCTACATAAGTTATTACCTCTAAAGTATTGTACAGCCAGAGAGATTGTTTCTTTGTTACTTCCTCATGGCAATCAGAATTAGTTGGAAAGTTCCTCTGATCAATTCAGGTCTAAAGGCCCTTGTAAGACAAGCTTAGCCCTAGATACATTCTTTTCCAATTTCCTTCTTTTTGGTCATCTGTCAGTGAGCAACAAGTCTTCCCAGAATTGTGACACCCTTGACATTTGCAGGATGGGCAGTATGGATTAGAGCCTACTCCAAATGTGCTGGTCTTATTAAGAACCATAGGGATAATGTCTGACAGCTATTTCCTCTTACAAAGCATAATGGGAAAGGAATGAGCCTTCCTTAAGGGAATAGATTAAGGAATTCATTTAATCTTGAGGCTGGTTTTCATGGTACTTTTTCACTTCCTCAAACAAGTCACATGTCACTGTACACACATTTTGGAGAGAATTTTTAAAAATCCATTTTCTTAAAAGGATGTTTTATCAACACTATATTCTCTTATATAATTCCCAATTGAACATTTAGATATAACGTTAATCTGAAGTGGCAGATTATCCTTATATCAATATGAACTATATATATAAAAACATACATATAACATCCTTATATCTATATCTATCTATATATGTACAGGTTGGTTACCGGTCTGACCAAGCCCTTGACTAAGGGTGCAATCCTAAGCATGTTTACTCAGAAGTAAGAGCATAATCCAGAAGTACACTTGGGTTACCCTACCTATCACTGGGCTGACCCAACTGCATGATGGGCCACCGTAGTTATTCTGGAAAAGACTTGGGGCAGCCTAAGGCAAAGGTGGACCTGGGCTGCCCTGGTAGAGGGCATGTTTAGCATTTCCTTGGGCAAAGAAGTTATGCTGCATCCAGAGCCTGTTTCCAGGGTCCAGAAATGGGTCCATGAAAAGGCTGAGTAAGAATGGCAGTGTTGACCAAAAATCTGAGTTCTTGACTAGCCTAGCTGCAACCCCTGCCTCTCAACCTCAGGATATGGAACAACTACGGCTGCCGACTAACCTGGGGATATAGCAGGCCACTCCAAGAAGCCCCTTGTATTCTAAGTAGACTGTACTTATAGTCTCATCGGGAACTCATTATAATGCAGGCACCACAGCTGTTCCTTATTCAGAGTGATCTGAGGGGGGGTCTCTTCAGGAGCAAGCCCTCCCCAGATGTCACTGACCTGGTGGGCCTACTGATCATGCTCTGGATCAGCTGGGAAAGTTCAGGCTTCCGGACCCTCTGGATGCAGCATAACCTCCTTGTCTGGACTCAGAATAGTTGGAGCAGCCCCACTAGGGCTCTCCTCGCTGCCATGATACTGCATTATGCTATAAGAGCTCAATCCTAACCATGTCTACTCAGAAATAAGCTCCATTGTGTTCAATGGGTCTTACTATCAGGAAAGTGCATTTAGGATTGCAGCCTAAGGGCGCAAGCCAGAGTAACTATGGGGAGTCCTTGCTCAGATGTAAGAACAATTTACTCTGGATTGCAATATGAATTTCCCATAGGTTTTCACTAGGTGGTGCCGTTACTACATCGACGTAAATGTCTCTTACATGCCCCTGTAGTTACTCTGGATTGTTGGGTGAGTCTCATTGTGTTCCATGGGACTGACTCCCAGGAAAGTGTATATAGGATTGCAGCCTAACTCCTCCCTGAAGACCCCTCAAATCTTCAATGGTACCTATTTTGGTTGATGGAATGAAAGGGAGGAGGAAATGCTACTCCTGACGCATGTGGTCTTAGAAAATTCTAATATCTGTTAGCTATTTTCATCTTCTAATGATGTGATATTGTAGAACAAAGAATCTGTATTTCTTTTCTTCCTTAACAAACAGTAATACACCTTCCTCATAACAGGAGCTTTTCTGAGGATTTCCAATGGTACTCCTACCTCAGACTATCAGACCTCAGATTAACCTTATAAAAGAGGTTATATTATGGACAATATAACAAGAAAGAAATACAAGAGAATATAAAAATATCAACCTGTACTCAGTATTTCATTATCTGCACCATCCTTTGTAAGTTTTGCCTCTGAATAAGGCTGCTATCCTTTACAAACCTTCTTTGGAGTAATTTTCATTGAACATTGAAGAGAACTGTAGCTTCCAAGTTGTGAGACATTATTCTTTATTCTACATCTACTCAATCTAAGGTTTTACTGTAATATGTTTCTATTTAGTGGGGATCCAATGATGTCCATCCAGATACTTGTTTGATCAACAGAACTCTTTCTTGCTGTATTCACTTGACTTTTTCTGTTGCCTGATGTTCTTTCCCAATTAAAAACTAGTACTGTTCAATTTGTAATAAATGTCCCTTGCAATAGTTCTTCCAAACTTCCTTTGGGAACTATTCCCTTTTGGAGGCCACTTTTAAGACGTGGCCTCATTTGAGTTCTGGAGCATGTAAATTCCCAGCAGTCTCAAGAGCTGAAACATCTGCTGAATTAATAATTGACTTGTTGACTGGCTTCAACTGTATGAGAACTAGAGAGTGCCCAGCTGTGCTTTTACTGATATTTTGTGGAATTAATGGGAGCTGTTACATAGAAAGAACATTCAATATATATCCTTGGATTTTGTAACAGAAAAGTCTGGCACAAGTTCATGTTGCTGAATTGAAAAATGGAGGAGGGTGCAAGAGATTGAGCACTGAGTTCGTGTTGTGATTTCCAAAACTATATAAAGTTACATTCTTTTAATCATCTTTCCTATTGCTTCTTTTTCTCCACAATGGACTGTAAATTTATCCCTATATATTATCCGTAAAGTGATTGTGTGAGCTTTCCAAGAAGTAAGATGCCTTCCAAGATCATGTTTTGGTGTTCCAAATTTATGCTATAACCAATTATGTTTGGTTATAAGCCATCTCAGGACATTTTTAGCTCCTTCCCATGTTCAGTGGATGTTTGCTTAATGTGGGGTGGTGGTAGCAAGCTGTACCCCTCCATACACATATTCCATAGAACTTTCTCAAATGTTCATAAGTCAAATTTATACAGTGCCAGGTTCCACCTCCATATTCACATCCATTGCACATAATGGACACATATGCATGTAGGAAGGTTGCAGATGTGCAAAAAATGTGTACAGGGAGTATTCACTGTACCTTCACACCACAATATATTCATTGAACTCATATAGATACTTCGTAACAATGTGTGAACGAAGAAATATGACTGATTCTAGAACAGTTTCAGTCATAGCATGACCCCTGATTGGTTAGGATAATTATTCTCAAAATGGATCTTTTTGTTTTGTCTAAAAGTTATCAAGGCAACAACTGCAGATTGGGGAATGATTAGGAAGTGAAGAAAATGAGTGAGGAGGAATGGATTTGGAGAAATATTACCCTTTTCCTACTCAAAAGAAATGCTGTATCACTAACCCTACAATCCAGAGTAACCATGGGACCATGTAAGAGACATTTACATCGATGTAGTTATGGCACCACCCAGTGAAAACCCATGGGAAATTCATATTGCAATCCAGAGTAAATTGTTCTTATATCTGAGCAAGGATTCCCTGTAGTTACTCTGGATTGCACCCTAAGACTGCAATCCTAAACCCGTTAGGCCGACATAAGTGTCAAAAAATTCCTGTAAGACACTTCTGTGCTACTTCTGGGGCAGGGTTAAGACAGTGCATAAACATGCGCTTGCCTCCCTACATCACCAAGGGAATGGGAAGACCTATGAATTGGGCCGGCCTAGGTTAGGATTGCTGCATACGGCATATGGCCATAGTGACTGAGGATAAATGAGTGACTCACATTTTGTCTCCTTCTTCTGGGACTCATGTCTAGAAGCATAAGATTTCTCCCAAGATAGAGAGATATTTCTTCCAGGACAGTAAGATTCATGTTTTTGTGATATGCTAGAATTATCTCCTTGCAGCAGAAATCCATAGATACCCCTTCACACGAAACTTGGAAGTTTGCCTCCCTACATCTTCACAGGAATGGGAAGACCAAGGAGTTGTGCTGGCCTAAGTTAAGATTGCCCCCTAAATGGCCTAACACTTGTTGCAGCCCTAACATGTATGTCAGTCAGTAGAGGCTTTATAGGGGATAAGTTATGGTAAAACTGAGTTACTTTCATATCTTCAGCACCAGAATATGGCTTGCTTTCTGCACTCTCCCACTTTGTCTACTTATTGTTCATTGAGTCAGAACTGTCAGATACCAATTTTGAAAGAGAATAAAGAAGTACAAGGTATCAGGGGAATAAAATGAACGAAATCTCCTGCTTCAGCATAAAGTTGGAAGTGTAAATCAGAACCTATACAGAGATCAGTGCATAATTGGACAGTCATTCATCATGACCCTGCAGTAAAGGGAGTAGAGTTCAGTGGGTTCAAGGGCCATCCTTTTTTCTATGAGAAGAAGCTATGACTTTGAAATTAGAGTTTCTTTTGGGCATTATCCTAACCAATTTAGGCCAGCACTACTCACCCATCTCCCTGTTCCTGTTGTGGAATGGTAAGGCTGGCACATGTTTGTACATTGGTCTAACTTCCCCATGAGTGGCACAGAAGTACCTTACGACACTTTTCTGACATTACTGGGCCTATAAGGAACTTGTGCCGGCCTAACCAAGGGATTACAATGTCAGTGGCAAAATTCAATAATTTTTCCTTGTTGATGTTGAGATCTGATGATTGAGGTGATTGAGGTTGAGGTTTAGCTTATTGATGCTGAGGTCTAATTATTGGTGTACTGTTCAGATCTCTTTCTCAGCTATGTATCAATGATCTATGACAAGGGTCCTGAATATCAATTTTAATTCAATAAAATTAAAATTCAGTAAAAGTCTATCTGTAGCTATGTTCTCCCAAGATAGAGAACATCATCCTTTATGTACACACTTTCCTCTTTATAAGCAGTCTCACTATACACATTTACACTCATCTGCAGGGTGACCATATGACTGGAAAAACCAAGATTTGTCCAGATTTTAAGCCTCCTGTCCAGGTGTCCTACATTTTGGCTTCATTGTCTTACATTTTGGTTTCATTTTTTAACTTTGTGATGGTGCATAGTACACCATCATGTCATATGTCATTGGATTCATAGTGAAGAGCAGATATCTACTTCCTAACAAAAGTTATGGCAAAAAAAAAAACAAAAATATAAAAACTATATATATATATAGAGTTATATGTATATGTATATATGTATATATGTATAATATATGTATAATATATAATGTATAGTATATGTATAATATATGTATAATATATAATGTATAGTATATGTATAATATATGTATAATATGTATATATGTATAAATATATAGGCAATTTTTTAAGTGGGTAAGAATTTTGGCTGGGGGGAGGGGTTAGGAATTTTGGCCCTGGGGTTCAGGAATTTTGGGTTTGGTATCTGATCACCCTGCACTCATCTATAATGCACATTTTAAGATCACTCATGTTTCTTTGCACCAAGATTTTTGATATGTTGGAGAAATTTATCATGTCCCTCATAGAGGCATGTTTCACTTCCCATTTTACCCAGGGCGTAGATCTTCCCCCTGTTTTTCTTTCTTATTCAGCAGAGCTCAAATATGCAAGAGCTTTACATATGCATGAAGGGGTTCTCAGGGGTCAGTTTCAAGGGGCTCTAGGAGGTCAGACTTCCACATAAACTTGAACTGTGTTCCATTCCCCAGACAGAGCAATTTCTAGCATCAGGAAGACCGGCAGAGAGGGTTTTTGGCCTCTAGGCTCTCCCTGAGGCCAACATGTCCCATTTCCAGGTAAGGTTGATAGGCCCCTGCAGTGCTGCAATTACTGTGGTGCCACTGAGGCACCCCTTACCCTAGACACCAAATGGGGTCCCAACATCCAAGTACAACTTTGGGAACTTTTGGTTTAGAGACATCAGCGAAAACATTACCAAATGACACAAGAAGGCAGGTGATAGATTGGATTATGAGATATTTTACAACTATGAATAATATCTGATTCTGGTCATACATACACTGCCAGCAGACTGGTATACTGTAGAATATTCCATGTCTTGCAGACTATTATAGCAGTATAATCAGTCAATGAATGATTTGATATTAACACTCATTTCTTACAACTGGAATATCTAAGTGAGATAATCTAATCATACTATACTACTGGCCATTAATAAGTTGTTAATTAACAATCAAACAAGTATTAATTACTCTTGGAGAAACTCAATTAAAATATGCTTCTCTCTAAACTTGATTCATGTAATGTATTAACACAAGTGGAAGCATGCCGTAAATATTGGCAATCAAATATTTTCCTGTGACTGTGCAGAAATGAATGGCTTCTAAACAGGTTGAGGCTTAATTTGGAATCCACCCAGAAGCACAACACTGATTTCTCCGGCTCTGTGTACAAGTCTCCTCAGTATCTCTACTGCCCGATTTATCTTGGAAACTTTGGTGGTGCACTGGCAGTTCACAGCTCATAATTTGAATTCTTTTCATCTCCCATTTATATTTCTCCTGACCATCCCAACAATGTCTCACTTGCCAAAGTCCGGAAAAGACCTTGTCTTTAGATATACAGAAAAACCATTTCTTGCACTGCTTTGTCAACATCAGAAATATTTTTACTTTTGTGTCTTACACATAAATATTCTCAGGGCAAATTTTTGATTAATCTCTCACCTTCTAGCATTCCACTTATTGTCACAGTCTTCCTCTTCAGAGTCTCAACACCAACCTTTTTCCTTTCTATACCTGTTGTCTATGTTTTATTACCTTCTCCACATCCTCTTTCCCACTGTTCTTTTGTTCTGCTCCCTACAGAAATCTGCTGCTAAAACTATTTCCGCACTGAAACGACGGAATGCTTCTCTGTACATTTCCATGTTGTCTTCCTACCCCAATACCACATAATATCAAACTGTACATTACTTTTCATTTAAGACTTTTCATGCCTTCTACCATTCACTCCCTAGGTATGAACTAAAAAGTAACTATTTCAGTCCACCCTTTCCTTTAGTTCAGATTTCAGATCTGTGGTATTGTCTACCCATTATTGCCTCACATTCTTGCATTGGTCCATTGTTGGTCCTGTTTTCATTTCTATTCTTCTGTACATTTTTTATTTTTTAAAAAAGCAACGGTCCATTTCAAGAGTGCTTGTTCTCATTCAAACTCAATGGGACTTTCTTAAAAGCACAGCTTCGAAGCCTATGCATGTTTACTCAGAAGTCATTCCCACTGAATTATTCCATAGCAAGACTTTACAGCTTAAAGACTTTACGAATAACAGATAGACGTTTAAGGCCACAATAATGACCAACTTCCAGCACTGGTAAGTGCAATGCCAAGGGAAGAGTTCAAACATTTCCTTATCTTGAGGAGTCCTCCTTGACTGCCCCTCAACTGCAGGATACAGCACAAGCCCCACTGCCACAATTATGGCAGTGCTTGAAAGTTGGTTAGGATTTGGGCCCTTATTTATTTATTTAGAGATCCTTCAGATCCTTGTAAATGTGCTTGCTATAATAATGGCACCGAAATTTGTGGATGATTACATGAGTCAGGCCTATTCATATATCAAACAAATTGACTGATACAAAACAGACATGTTCTGTGTGTGATGACAAGGAAATAGCACCTCCATCTTGCAGACATCTCCTAATTATATAGGAAAAAAAATTATTTCCCTTATTCTTTGCCAACAAGCATATGGAATTCTGTTGCACCATAATTTCAACTTAAGTACTGATACAAAGTTTGCTGAATATGAAACACCACATTATAAAGACATACGTGGAGCATTATAGAAAATGGTTAGGTAGGTTGGCAGAGTTCCTTTTCATATATATTTAGGCAGCTAAAACTAGAGACCTTGGTTAAAAAAGCAAAGCAAAGCTTTAAAAGATCATGTGACCTTAATAAATGAAAATAGGATTATTTGGTTTACATCTGTTTTGCAAAAGGATCTAAACAGTACATTAAGAAGCAGCAATATCCACTGATTAGTAGAAGGTCCAATTGAAAATCAGGAAAAAGAAACTTATTTTGATTTTAGCTCTGCTTCTAAATAATGAAACTAAGACAGGGCACGTTTTCTCTTGAGATCACGAACGTTTTAAGGCGCCAATGGTAACCAATTCCAGTACTGGCATTGCTGTGATTGTGTACCACTGATACATCCTATCCACTGATGCCAGCTGGATCCAATTGTATTGGCTCTGCCTTTCCATTGGACTAATTCAGTGGTGTGGAGAGGGGGGATTTGCTGCTTGGGTAACAGCCTATCCTCCATAACAATCCAACCCAGGCTTTCATGCTTCGCATGCAGTGTATGCAGCGCTGAGCATGATACCATAGTATTTCCAGACTGACGGAGGCCTGATAGATCCTGCAATTGGGGTGGGGAAAGGGCAGTCATGAAGTCTTCTTCAAAGTAAGGGGCTGTTTATTTCCTTACCTCAGTATGAGAAAGTTGGTTGGCCATTTTGTTGAAAACTTATGTCTAATTAAATGGCCTTCATTGGAATAATTCCATCTTAATTGTTTGTACCAGTTTTGTTCTTCACTATGAGTCTCCTAAAAATTGCAACTTCCAAGTAGAGAAAATCAGAAAATCAGCAAAATCAGATTTAAGTGCTATATTACTGTAGAGTCTTCCCCAGCTTCTCCATAACTAACTTCATATTTCTCTCCATAGTTGTCCTCTTCTGGGAAAATCTTACAGGCCAGTCCTAATCTGCTAGAACAGGCAGGCCAGTACAGTGCGGAGTTGGAGAGAGATTGAGTGCAACTTGGAGTAAGGAAACTTATATCCCCTTACCCTGAGTAATTCCCCCGTAATTCCCTGGGGATATCAGATCTGCACCATCTAAATCTCTAACCCTACAATTCAGAGTAACTACGGGAGCACGTAAGAGACATTTATGTTGACATAGTTAATGCACCACCTAGTGAAAAACCTATGGGAAATTCATTTTGCAATCCAGAATAAATTGTTCTTACGTCAGAGCAAGGACTCCCCATAGTTACTCTGGATTGTGCCCTAACACAGATTCAAACAGCCTGGTGTAACGGTGGGCTGCTTGGGAGGATCTAGTGTAAGAGCCAGAGGTTGGACCTAACCATATCCCAGGCCCGGTCCACCCACATAGTCTTATCTCCCACTGACCTGATAATGATGCAAGATTTCGAACCCTTGACCAAGGAAGGTAAAAATGGTTGCCAGGGCAGATCCTAGCAATAAAAGGACAGAGGCCAATAATGAACCAAAGATGTGCCCATGTACATTGAGCACACCTGTTCCATACACATACAGATACTGTAAGGCTATGTTTAGTGATGTTCTCTTCATGACTCTGCAAGACGATGAGTAAGAAATTGCACATCAGTTTCAAATCTGACATCTTGTGCACTGTGTTGCTGAACATGTTGCACAAGTTCAAAATCAAATCGGGATTCCATTTGGAGTAGATATTTCTCTGTATAAAAACCTTGTGCTATAATTTCTACATGCCCAAACTCTTGCTTAAGCAGAAGGATTACACGCAGCCTATTTAGATTTAGTAAGTTCAGTTGGGTTTACTCCCAGATACTGCACAGAATTGCAGTTTTAGGATACAATCCTTTATTCTGATCAGAACATCACAACTGGTATAGACACGATATCAGGGATAAATAGAAATTTATAGTCCTTAGAATCCTTTCTTTTTGGAAATGAAATTTATTTTTTTCTTTCCTATTTATCCATTGCTTGAGCACTGACACAGTGGGGTCATTTTCAAGGAGGCTTATTTTGGAGTGAGACTATAGCAATGTTGTCTGTTTCAAGCTATTTTAGCACAGCTTCTGTGACCAAATGAAACTGGCAGACCCCCTTGTCATGAGGCACTAAGCCATCTTGACAGATGGGTTTGAGTGCGAGCATGCAAGAAACCATGTTGGAGCATTTAATTGTTAGTAAAGGGCAAAATTCCTGGGCAGAATGTTAAAAGCAGGTCTATAAATTAAAGGAAAATGTCACAGATATCCTCTTTCACCACGCAACGAATTGTGAAAATAACAACCGGACTGCTGCATTTCACACCAGGCACACCTTTTTACAACTAAGTGCTGTGTTGGAAAAGGGTGATCAGCAGCAACTGTTCAGTTCTTTTGGGACATCTTGCCCGAGCATTCCCTTGGATCCCATTTGGCACTGGTTGTGGCATTGAACAGGGTGAAGATCCTACTGTTATGTAAAGAAAATAAAAAAAAATTATGTATGTAAAGAAATATGTAAAGAAAATAAAAAAGAAAATTTTGAAAAAGATAACAATAATAATAATACAGGTATTTATATACTGCCTTTCTGTATATGGGTGGGAGGAACTGCGAGAAAGCAAAGGAGCAAATGGCAAGAGGGAGAAGAAGGGTATGAGCAGCAGGTGTAAATCTAACCAAGTTGACCCAGTGGTGTAGCTAGGTGATGTGTAAGCGGTGCAGTTGCACCGGGCTACATCCATTAAGGGGGCTACAAGCTGAGCTAGACACTAGTGGCTAAAATTGTGAAAAAACAGAGTACTGGTATGTATGAATGATAATACCATCATGTTATATATTGTTGGAAAGGTAATCTTATGCAGAATGCCATGAAACAAACTGCACTGGAATATCTGTATTGGATACTGATTGCCCTCTTATATTTAGCAGGGAAAGAACAACCATTCCTCTTTGCCCCAGCAGTTTTCTTGTCCAATAAGGGGAACATTGTTGGAAAGGTAATCTTATGCAGAATGCCATGAAACAAACTGCACTGGAATATCTGTATTCTATCAAAAGTTACAGCCAATTGACCAGAAAATGAAAACAAAAGCCGATTGAACAAAAAGTAGATTTTTTAAAACTCAATTGTTCCCATGATACTGATTGTCCTGTGAGTCAATGAGATGCAATTTTGATACTGTATGGAACTAATAAGGTGTTAATATGAATCAGCTCTCATTTCCAAATGCATCAATAAAGTTAACCATGCTAACTGGTGCTCCTCTTATATTTAGCAGGGAAAGAACAACCATTCCTTTTTGCCCTAGCAGTTTCCTTAACCCAATAAGGGGCACATTTTTTTACTTAATTATATTTGATTTTTTTGTTGTGGGGGAAAATTAAAATCATCTTTAAAATACCCCAGGATGACATCACTTCTGGTTGTAACATCACTTCCAAGGCAATATTTTGAGATTTGCACCAGGCTACTTGATCATTAGCTATGCCACTGAGTTGACCAAGTCATTGGTAGCTCAACCTAATAGTCCCACTGCTGCTGGTCATTCAGGATGATCAGAAGCTGAACCCAAAATTCCCCACAATTCCTATCCTCCAAGCCAAAATTCCGACCCAGTTAAAAAAAATATAGGGCACCCCCTAAAAATGTAGCAGGACATGTTAAAGCAAAAATACTTGTATTGGTTTCCTGTATGTAATTTTTGCATGAATCTCATTGCAGTAGACTAGACACCAGCAAAAGGCACATGTTTAAGTGACTCAGGCAGGCATGCACAGGCTTGGTCTTTCAGCAGCCTTTCCTTTTCCCCCTTACACAGTATAAGCTCCTCTGACTATAATACTTTTGAGTTGTCACAATTGGGCTTGGAGGCTTAAAACTTAAGAAGTCAGGAGTTATCCCATCATACCTACCCTGAGAAGGTTGCCAAGTTTACACCCAGCCTTTGCTCCTCTGCTTTGACAGCATCTGGATGAAAGGCCCCAAATATAAACAACTGAAGTCCTTGTGAAATACCTGTTTTTTGTGCAAAGTATATATTGGAAGATATATGCCATCTACAAAGGCATAGTAGCAAGAAAGGCTGGGGTTGGCAGCCTTTGGTCAGTTGGTCAGTTGGCAACTCTGGTCAGTTGGCAACCCTACTTTCAAAAAATTAATTCTTCCCCCTCCCTTTCCTCCAAGCCAAACTCACTGCAAAGTTTCAGAGCAGCAGCAGCAGCTCCACTTCCAAGGCTCCCTCCATCCTCTGCTCTGCTCTCCAGCAGCCTCAGCTGAGCTCCCTCTGTCCTTCCTTCCTTTGCAGCAAACCTAACAAGAGCAAGCAGAGTCTCTCTTTCTGGCAAGTGCAGGGACTGGAGCTGAATACCAGCCACAGCCATTTCCCCAGCCATTCAGTGTCTGGAGCACTTCAGTCCCTGGAAGCCATATGCATGCTGACAGATGTAATTCTTCCACTGATGGCTTGGAAAGGGGCTTTAGCATGGGGAGGAGGGAGAAAGACTACAATTTCCTTCCCTCCCTCCCTCCATCCCTCTCCTTTAACCAGCAGACTCAGAGGCTCAGTGGGCTCTGCAGCATCCACAGGGAGATGCACACAGCCCTAAAAGGACTAAAATCCCAGGAAATGGCTGGAGAGGCCCCCAATTTCCTGACAAAGAGGCCTCTGTCTGGACTTCTAGTTCTAGGGCATCATACAGGGCATCATTTCTGGTTCTGTCAGGGATTTTCCTGTCATCCGGCAACCCTGCCCACCAGCCATGCAGTGGAAAGCATGATCAATATGAATTGTTCCCTTTCCCTGCATCATTGCTTCCCTGGGCTTCTCAAGCCAATCATAAGGCAATGAAAATAATAGAACTCTCATCCTTTTTCCAATGATCATCCATTACTAACTTATCAGAATCAGCCAAAACTCTTCCACCTTCCTTGTCCTCATCTGGAAAAGGAAGTACTAACATTTCTTTCCCTGGTCCAAAAGATAAACCCAAAAGGGTTTTTCATGCTGCAAAAACAGTAAGCAAATACACACATGCACAGGCAGTTTTTTTTAATTCCAGGGTTACTGTTATGATCTTGGAATACTACTTGGAGCTTAATGTTGAGGTTCTGGACGAGGACTAACAAGCTGAAATGAAATCCAGGCAAAACAGAAGTTCAGAAGTTCACAATGCAGGTGCTTAGAGTATTGACCCTCATTGAATGTGGCTGCACATCCTCCTAAAGCATCAGATCCACAGCTTCGGTGTCTGCCTCGGACTTGCACCCTCCCTGTTGCCAGAGGGTCTTCAACTGTTATACCAATTGTGATGGACCATGCAGAACTGGCCATGGTGATTTATACAACAGTAATATCATGGTAGGATTACTGGGACTGCCCTTGAAGATGGTTCAGCTATTAATACAGAATGCAGCACCCCATGTAGTCACCGAAGGTAGGTGGTTTGAGTCTGTCAGGCCACTTCTCCTGCAGTGGCACCAGGGTAACCAGATGCCCAAACCTCAAAAGGAGGACAAAGTCTTGGAAACCTCTCAGACTGACCTTTCTGATGGACAATGGCACATTTGCCTACTTACAAGTAAAGCCAAAATATTGGGCATTTTCACGTTCCCATAGATCTCAATGCATATTTTTTATTTTTAGTTTTTTGGCCATAACCTTTGATAGGAAGAAGATATTTCAAAATCATTTTTTGCATTGGATTTTCTTCTTCAATACAAATCCAATGACATATGACATGTTGGGGTACTGTACGCCATTGCAAAGTTCCAAAATGAAGCCAAAATGGAGGACAATGAAGCCCTTTCGGGCGACACGCGGACAGAAGTTTTAAAAAGGGGACAAATCCAGAAATTTCCAGTCATATGGTCAATGGCTGCCCATTTGTTTCTGGACCCAATTCAAGACCTAGTCTTGTTCTTTAAAACTCTATCTTATTTTTATTTAATTTTAAAAATTTATATCCTGCCTTTCTCGGGCAAATTAGCCCGACTCAAGGCGGCTGCCATAAAACATAATTAAGAACATAAATAGAACAATTTGATAAAAACAATTAAAACATACAAGCTAAAAACAACATAGTTTAAAAACAATAAAACAAGAGCCCCCAACCTCTGCCCCCTAAGAAGCTTATTTTTAAATAAAAGGTTTTAAGGCTCTGCCTGAAGCTCTGTGTTGAGGTAGCTTTCCTCAGTTCTAAGGGGAGGGAGTTCCAAAGACAGGGTGCCACCACGAAGAAGGCCCTATCTCTGGCCGCCACACCTCTCACATCTCTCAGTGGCGGCACAGTCAGTAGGGCCCCCTCAGATGACCTTTGATGATGGGTCGGCTTGTACAGAAGAAGGCGGTCCCTCAGGTACCCTGGACCCAAGCCATTTAGGGCTTTAAAGGTCAGGACCAGCACTTTGAATTCAGCCCGGAAACGAATGGGCAGCCAGTGTGGTCGCTGAAGCAGTGGCCCAACAGACGAGCCCCAGCAACCAAACAGGCCGCCACATTCTGAACTAATTGAAGCTTCCAGACCATCTTCAGAGGCAGCCCCACGTAGAGCGCGTTACAATAATCTAGTCTCAATGTCACTAGGGCGTGGGTCACCGTGGCCAGATCTGAGCGACTCAGGTATGGTTGCAGCGTGCGGATCAGCCAAGGCTGAGCAAAGGCTCCCCTGGCCACAGCCACCACCTGGGACTCCAGGAGCAGCTGTGAATCCAGGAGAACCCCCAAGCTGTGGACCTGCTCCTTCAGAGGGAGTGGAACCCCATCCAGAACAGGATGATATTCCAATACCCGAGTCGAGGACTTCTGGACCAGGAGAACCTCTGTCCTTTCAGGATTTAATCTCAGCTTGTTCACCTTCATCCAGTCCCCCACTGGCTCCAGACAACGATTCAGGACTTCAACTGCCTTCTTGGACTCAGGAGGAAAGGAGAGATAGAGTCAAACTCCAAACCTCCAAACCTCCAGTTTCACTCCAAACCTCCAGATGACCTCTCCCAGTGGCTTCATGTAGATGTTAAGTAGCATGGGGGATAGAATGGAACCTTGCGGCACCCCACACCGAGGAGGTCAGTGTGCTGAGCAAGCATCCCCCAGCACCACCTTCTGGGAACTGTCAGCCAGGAAGGAGCGGAATCACTGCAAAACAGTGCCTCCAATCCCCAACCTGGCCAGCCAGCCCAGAAGGACACCATGGTTGATGGTGTCGAAGGCTGCTGAGAGGTCCAGCAGGACCAATATGGACGCACTCCCCCTGTCCATTCCCTGGTGTAGGTCATCCACCAAGGTGACCAAGGCAGTCTCTGTCCCAAACCCCGGCCTGAAACCAGATTGGAAGGGATCCAGATAATCAGCTTCATCCAGGACCCTCTGAAGCTGGGACGCCACAACCCGCTCAACCGCTTTGCCTAGAAACAGGATGTTTGAGACTGGCTTGGGGCCAGGATATTTGAGGGACTGACTACATCCATACAATTGGTTTATCTTCTCAGGAGATGGCCCTTTTACAAGTGCTGCCGCCTAGGGAAATAAAGAGGGAGCAGTGACAAGAAATAGGGCCTTCTCAGCAGTTGCACCAGTTCTTTGGAATTCCTTCCCACTTGAACTACAAACTGGTCCCTCCTTCAAATCTAGTCACCACTGTAAAAAAACCAAACCAAACCCGCAAAGTGGTTCTGAAGGCAAGGAAGAGGAACCACTTTACATCAACATCCAGATTCCTGAAGACATTTAGCCTTTTGCCCCCCTTTCCAGGAACACCAGAGTGAAAACCTCTGAGAATCTAACTTTTAAATTTAAATTTGTTTGCTTGTCATTCCAACTAGGAAATTAACATCTAATTAGGTGGCCAAAAAGAGAGTGGGAGAAAAAAACACCTCAGAACTGAAAGCAGTACTTGGCTGAAGTTATATTGACTTTGGCAAAAACACGGCATGAAGCATTAGGTCTCAGATAAAAATAAATGATTATCTTTCAAGTAAAATTCTCTGCATTAACTGAGTAAGTATATGTTAATTCAGTTACCAGTATGTAACTATGAAACACAGCCATTAATGTTATTTTTTTAAAAAAAACTGGTTTTGCAAAAGATTGTGAAGCCCTTAAAATGATTCTCCTCAAAGTGTAGCATAATTGTGTCAGCTGATGTATAATTTATACGCCTAGTGTTAGTTATGGTCTGTTTAATAGTGTTTAATGCTGCTGAGTGATGTCATGCTTTCTTTTATCCAATGAGGGATTAAAAAAGATGAACCAGTCTAAAATATTTTTGAAGGTAAGCATTTGTTTATTGATTTAATTATTCTAAAAAAATTAACATATAGGAATAAATATAATCGCTTGGGGAGGTTGCTAACATCTCTGTGAAAGGAGTTGTGCTGTAGCTTATATGATACATACTATATAGTTATTTTAATCATCATTTACTTACTGTATTTGTGTTATCTAATATGCCTTGAGCAATTCATTTTGCCAACAGCACAGTAAATTGCTGCTCAGGCTCTCTCCTTTATTAGTGGCAATTATGAAATCCAATTTTACTTGTACCTACTACATTTCCTCCACTGCCTACAGGGCATCCCTATGGGAGGGATAGGAGTTAGTGCTTCTGGTCTTAATCTTTACGTCTTCTACCCCCAAATCCATTTTTGTACATTTTCGGTAAGATGTACATTACTCTATTTACTCTCTCGCCTTCCCTCCCTCTCTCCTTCTCTCTTTGCAGTGATTTTTAATAGATTTTTTTTTTAAGAATGGAGAAAATTACATGGGGAAGCTAGTGTATAGGAGAAGGATGACAAAACATATCTGACATGTGAACAATACTCTTATGTGTCATCTTTTAAAATATATACCAATAGCAAAGGAAGTCAGATCCTCCTCTCCGAGTGTTGTGATACCCTTGCTTATAGTCCAGATTTAGATCAAAGTAGCAACAAGAAGGGCAGCAGAACAATCAGCAGAATTGCTCCAAAAGTCCATATGTCAATTCCTCTTCATAAGTTATTCATTATTGTAGTTAATTATTGGATCCCCCTTTTTCTCCTCTAGCCAGTCTATTTAGTCATCCCTGCCCATGATTCATTACTGATCAATGATTCTCAAATGTTTGAGTGCCACAACCTGCTATGTTCTTTGTGGCGGGACGTGACACAGTGGTCCTGTAGCACTGAAATGCTTTCTTAGAAACCCCTGGAGGCTGCTGCTGGGTTACACTGGACCAGTGACCCATACCATTGGCCTCCGTGGTCCCAGAATACCCACAGAATCAACTGAAAACTACTTCCCGTTTGTGGACACAACATTTAGTATGACAGAAAATAACCTCTGGTTGCTTCTACAGAGCATTTTGGGGACCACAAAGCCCAATGGTGTGGGTCACAGGCCCAAAACATCCTCCAGAGACTCACAAGATGGCATTATGTTATGGCTCAGCACATGATGGGTTGTGAACAGTGGTGGGACCAGCCTGGCCCAAGATCCGGTTCTCCTGAAGTGGGCGGGGCCAGGGCCAGGGGGCGGGGCCAGGGAGGTTTTAATTTAAAAATAAAAAAATAAAAAATACTTACTTCAGAGTAGACCTGCATAGGATGGATCTCTGAAGCTGCAGTCTTCTCCACACTTTCCTGGGAGTAAGTCCCACTGATTATACTGGGACTTACTTCAGAGTAGACCTGCTTAGGCTGGGGCTCTGAGGCTGCAGTCCTCTCCACACCTGCCTGTGAGTAAGTCCCATTGACTATACTGGGACTTACTTCAGAATAGACCTGCTTAGGCTGGGGCTCTGAAACTGCAGTCTTCTCCACACTTTCCTGGGAGTAAGCCCCATTGACTATACTGGGACTTACTTCAGAGTAGACCTGCTTAGGATGGGTCTCTGAGGCGTGCTGAGGAGCGTGCGCGGAGGACTCAGCCCCCTCCCCCGGCCGGGGGACGTCAGAAGGCACGCGGAGCAGCGCGCGGGGGGGAGTCTGAGCCCCCGGCCGTTTAGTTAGCCGGCCAGCTTCGCACACACAAAAAAGATGGCGGCCGTTTCGAACCGGCCCGCCCTCTTTTCGAACCGCCAGTGGCAGGGAAATCAGAAGATCTGGTTTGGGTGAGTAGGCCCGAACTGGTAAGTGCCCACCAGTGATTGTGAACCACTGTTTGAGAAATGCTGCTCTGAATAGTATGAGTTTTCGAGGTCATGCTCAGGCTTTCCTTTGAGGGACAATCAACTTCTGTTTGTGCCTTTCAGCCTGACTCCTCTTTAAGTGTGCAATCCAGAGCACCCACTTGGGCAAATCCCATGTGCCAGCCCAGAGGTGTTGCAAACCTACTGCATAGCACATCTGTGACACCCACAGAGGTATGCTGTCAAGGTTGGCCAGCACATGGATTGGGGGGACAGGGAGAGGATTATGGTGAGCAGGAGGTTTACAATGGGGAGAGTGGACAGTAGGTGGGAATGTGGGGGTCAGACAATGAGTGGGAGGTGGGGCTGTGACACAGCATTTGTGCAAGAGCCAAGCCCTGTTCCCAAGCAGTGCAGAGCAGCTCCAGATTATTTTGCTCAGATCTGTGCTACCTCCTGAAGTGGCACATGTCTGAATGGACCCATTGGGGCTCCTGCTGTGTTACCCAGAGATAGTCTCAGTGGCATAGCTAGGTGGTGTTGCATCAGGCAACAAACTTTAGGGAAGCAACAAGCTGAGTTTGACACCGGTGGCTAAATTGGAAAAAATGGGGTATGTATGAATGATTATACCATCATGTAATGATGATTATACCAATGAATGATTATACCATCATTGGAAAGGTAATTTAATGCAGAATTGAAGAAACAAAGTGCATTGGAATATCTATATTCTATCAAAAGGTATGGCCAGTTAATTAGAAACTGAAAACACAAAAGCCTATGGAACAAACTGTGGATTTTCTTAACTCAAAACTTTATCATAATAGTGATTGGGCTGAGAAGCAATGAGAAGTAATTATGATACTATGTGGAACTAATAAGGCCAGTGGTGGGCTCCAGCAGGTTCGCACCTACTCTATAGAACCGGTTGTTAACTAGAGATAGGACATATAAAGTTTAAAAATAGCCATTTAAAAGTGGCTGCCAGGTGGGCAGAGAACCGGTTGTTAATTTCTTTGAATCCCATCACTGAATAAGGCGTTAATATGAATCAGCTCTCATTTCCATATGCATAAATCCTAATACAGTTACCTATGCTAACTGGGTATACAGACACTTCTAAGTGATGCTCCTCTTGTATTTCGCAGGGAAAGAAAACTATTCCTCTTTGCTCCAGTCATCATTGGCATCCTTCAGCCTTGAAAGACTATGATATCATGCTCTGAGTGTCCTCTCCAGAGCACGATGGCCTGGGTAGATTAATGTGGAGGATAGACTGTTACCCATGCAGCAAATCCCCCCTCTCCATGTCACTGAAATAGTCCAATGGAACGGCACAGCTGATATGTTTGGTTCCAGCTGCATCGCAGTAGTTACCAGAATGTGATTGTACACAGTCACAAACTGCTTCCGGGATTCTGGCTCCATACTTTGCCTTGAGGTTGACTTCTGAAGCCTTTCCCATAGATGGGTATAGCCAGTGGAGGTTTGAGGCGGTGGTTTTCATCCTCCAGACAACCCACGATCAGTGGAATTTTAGGCAGTTAAGTCTGGCTCCTCAACAAAGGCCTGTCTGGCATGGGAGTCCCTGCCAGTAGCTACGCCACCACCAGCATAGCTCTTTGTATCACTGGAGCATACAGTCCCACCACCAAGAAAAGGTACTGTCCATCAGTGGCCCACTACAGTTTCCCTAACCAATAAGGGACAGTTTCATTTTTAAAACTTAATTAAATTTGATTTTGTTGTTGCAGTGAGTAAAAAAATTCTCTTAAAAATATACACCTGGATAACATCACTTCTGTTGTGAAATCACTTCTGGGACAACATTTTTAACTTTGCACTGGGCTACATGATCATTAGCTATGCCACTGGTTAGTCTCCCAACTTTTGATTATGAGAATCATTATCATGAGAATGAGAATCATGCCCATTCCACCTGAATAGCCACATCTCTTGAGCTGCATGGCCTTATTTTAAGTTCTGTGCTTTGTTCATGCGATCTTACAACGTTGGAAAGTGAACTCTATACATAAATCTCCACAAGTGTGATTGTTTAAGAATGCCACATACGCTTGCATTTAAAAGTGTACCCTGTTCACAGATACATATAATGCAACCATAGCATGAGGATGCTATGCTCACCCTCACATTATTTGCAGATTAAACAGGTACACCTCTTCATACATGGAATATGATTCTAGAAAACTGCCTGCTCCACAACTTGGTTAAGCCGGAAATACTTGGACTAATAACAATTTAATCCTATTGAATTTGGAACTAAATCAGCTTAAATTCAAGTACCTTTGCTTAATTGGTTTTTCAATCTTCGTGACACGGACCCTCTGTATTGCTTTTGATAATGATCCGTAAATAGTTTTATTCCCCGCTTTTTCCTTTAAAAAGGGAAAAATAGCTTTGTTGTTTTCAAATGTTGAATGGCAAACAGCTAATGACATATTTGTAATTGCCTACATGTCTTAACTAAGAAAGTAGTCATAGTTACCTTCAATATGTAAACTACAAATTATTAGTGCATGAAAATGGCATCCAAGTTCTGTTACTGGGTCTAGTAATTTTGGATATTTTCCATGCTATTACTGCCTGCTCCATATACCTTTACTGGTTCTTTTTGAAATTAACTTAATGGCACTCTACAGAAATGGACTGCCTACTGAGAAAGAAAGCTTCCTTGTAAAGATGGACTAACTTCCTACTGAGAGGCACTGATTTGGCACAAACAGAGAAATGCTTTAGCATTAATTTACTCGGCTATCAAATTATTCAAAATAAATAATTAAAAGCATTTTAAGAATTGAGGGTAGTCTGTGTTTGTCTGCAATCATTTGAATGTGTATTCTTAGGTTTTTATAATGCAAAAAACTGTATAAAAATTTTAAATTACACAGTTAATGTAATATTTGAAACAGATCCTTTTGGGTAATGAAGAAAGAAATTTGAAGATTTCCTATTTTCCTATTTCTATTTTCCTATTTCTTTGGACTTGTCTCCCTTCGTCACATGTGGGCCTATTGTATATGATTTGTATTGTTTTGTACTGGCCTATTGTATTTCTATTGATGCACTGAATGTTTGTTTGCACACACACATGGCACTGGGTGAGTAGTGGTAACTAACTCAATGTGGGGGAGGTATAAAAAATCATAATCAATAAAGGAACATAACGGCACAAAAGAAATATTCTTGATAGGTTTATCCCATAATTGTCACTCTGCTTCCCTTTGGGGATTTAAGATATATGGTAAAAATCCAAGGCGCAGACCCGTTGATAATAGATATCTATGTGTGAGTCTCTCTTTCATATGTCTATCCATATGTGCTGGGTCAAGATCCCTATTTGCTCCACCATCAAAGAGCAATTGTGATGACTGGCACATAGGACAGATGCACAACTTTTCTCTTCTGTTCCAACCTTTCTTCCGCTTCTCAGGGTACTGCTGAAAAAGCTTTCTGATCAGCCACCACTGCAGCACCCAATGGCCACTTCTCCCATTTCTTCAGGAAAGCAACCTCTTGCCTCATTTTCCTATTTGCAAATACCTATTTGCAATTTGCCTTGTCTGACTAGATTTGTCTTTTTAGTCCTTACATTATTTCTGCCTTTGCAACAAGATGCTTCTGTGCCTTGGCACATCTTAACATCCAAGATATCCCAACTCTCCAAACTTAAAGTGTGGCAACATGCCATATGACGCATCATGACACAAGGCTAGTAAGCTGCACAGGGGGAGGGGACCACTGACAGCATATCTAGCCCAAAAGCCATGGGAGGGTGGCTTGGAGGCAAAAAGGGTTTCAAGGGTGTGCAGATCAACAGTCTTCCTGTGCCTTATTCTAATCCCTGTCCCAGGCCTCCCCCGGTGGAATAACTGGTGAAAATCTGAGCAGTCCCTTAGGGTTAGGGGATTACTCAGAGTAAGGGAAAATATTTCCTTACCCCCAAGGAGACTTCTAGCCTTTAGTCATGCCAGTCACTTGTCCACAGAGCGGGCAGTACTGGTCCTTTGGCCTTGCAACAGGGATGATACTGAAAGTCATAACTAGCAGGACAACCTGCAGGAGACTACTTCTACTTTTGAGTTTAAACATCTAAGTACTTTGAAATTAGTGGTACATGAAATCCATGATGTTGGCTTTTCAGCTAATACCCTTTAGAAGAAGTGACCTGTTTACCTTACTAAAAAAAAAACCTTTTCCTCATGATTGGCCCTTCAAAACATAACTTCTCAAATTACATACTTATTACCATACTTTATTTATTTTATAAGGGTTTCACTGTAATGGCAAGTGTTTACAATAATAATAGATATGAAATATGGCTCAACCAGTTACCAAAACATTTAAAAGTGCCTGAACTGGGACCGAGTGATGTATTTGGCTACTCTTAGGGGATCTCTCTACACATATCTTTACTGAATTTCTTCTGAAGTGATTACCACTCATTTTTGTTGGTGTTCAGTTCTGATCCAGGTTCAAGACAAAAGAGGGTGTTCAGCATTTCGAATTCACTTAAAGATTCCTTTATGAACTGGTATTCTGGTGTGTGTTCCATCCCTATACTTCAATAGCATTTATCAGAACACGCCCTGAGGAATGCCATGTCACTGCTGGCTGACAACCTAAGGAAATCATTCTTGCTGTTAAAAAATGGCATTTGCTCTGTCATTTCCTCATGTGCTAAAAATAATTTAAACAAACAAGAGTTATTGGAAAGGCAGAAGAACCACGAATGCAACTGGCAGAGAGAATAAATAATATTCACATTACCAGCTGTGATGTCCTCCTTTTCAGGTTAGAGGACCAGTGGCTGAGTAAACTTGCAGAAGAAGACTATCCATTATGCTGACTGAAGCAAATATACCGCAAGCTCTCACTTCATGTTCCATCTGAAACTATGTATATAATTTGTTTAGTGAGCTCTGTCTTCTTTTCATATGTTTAAATAACCCATGAAACTATCTATTCTTGCAAAAGGACATTCAATTCCTGGCAGCAATAGAAATCATTGTGTTGCTGGTGGAGGATGAAATGCAGCAGTTATGATCCCAACCCTGTTCCCCAGGCACTGCTTGGCTTTGGAGGTGGTGCAGATCCAGAAAGACCCATTGAGGCTTTGCAGTTTTACCTCATTAGATAAGGGGAAAGATTTTAGCCCCAAACACCTGCTGAATGCAGTGCAGGGATGTCAGTGTTTGTTAGGATTGCACAATTAGACAACAATCCTATTCACCCATTTCTGAAACTAATACACCATTGAATGTAAGATGAGATGTATCCAGAAAGTACTGAGAATAAAGTTCCTACACTCAAGAAAGTGAAGGGAAAAGCTGGTCAGTGTCACTTGGGGTGAGGTATCAGGTATATGCAGTGGTGGGCCTGGCCCGGTTCCCCAGAAGTGGGTGGGACCAGGCAGGGTCAGGGGGCAGGGCCAGGGAGAATTTAAAGGGGAATTTTTTTTAAAAAAATCTAAAAATAAAAAAAAATATTTTTTTTAAAATCTAACTTTTTGTTAGTGCCCCCCAACAACCCTAACCACACTTTTCTGGGAGTAAGCCCCATTGACTGTCATGGTGCTTACCTCTGAGTAGACATGCATAGGATTGGGCTCTCAGGCTGCAGTCCTAACTGCACTGTCCTGGGAGTAAGCCCCATTGACTATCATGGTGCTTACTTCTGAGTAGACGTGCAGAGGATGGGCTGTGAGGCTGCAGTCCCAGCCACACTTGCTGGAGCTGCAGGTGCAGCCAGCCGGGCACTTTTAAATTTGCCACGCAGCCCGGCGAGGCGGCCCACAAGCCCCGGAGGCAAGGTAAAGGACGCTCTGGCGCTGGGGCTTGTGGGGCGCCTCGCTGGGCTGCGCGGCAAATTTAAAAGTGCCCACACGGCTGCCCCTGCCACTCCAACAGCCGAACCGGTCCACCTGGTTATCGTCCCCCCGCCGCTACTGGATCGGTAGCAGCGGGGAAATGGGAACATCCGGTCCCCAGGAACCACCCCGAACCGGTCTGGGCCCACCTCTGGATATGTTAGAACACTGTTCAATTGCATTCCAGCCTTGTCAGAGCCAAAGACATCAGTTTTATGACACTCTGTTCAAGAAGAATGCAAGCAAGTTTGGGACAGTTGTATGCGATAACCATATGCCATATATGTTGTGGTAGTCCTAGCACATTTTACTGTATGTTAATATTTAGTAAGCATTTTGTAAAACTTGTAATTTTATTCCTGAAAATAGAAAATACAAGGATGTGATGCTACAACAGAGGACAGAAACAGTACTGCATATGTGGGTTACTTAAGTAGATGAAACACCCACCCACATGTGTGGGCATGCACAAACCGAGGAAGGTTAGAATTTGAACACAAGTTCAGGATATAATTTGTCTTGTGCCAGGCTCAAAGATGGTGAAAGCTCTGCCAGAGGTGAAGGGAGTTAGGATTGGGCCATAAAATACTACTAGCAACAAGCAAAATACCAATTAGTTTGCACCTGTTATTGAGAGCTGGTGGGTCAATACAAAAGCAGGTCTCCGTCAGTCTTGAAAGACTATGGTATCATGCTTGGTGCTGCATACGCTGCATGTGAAGCACAAAAGCCTGGGTTAGATTGTTATGGAGGATATGCTGTTACCTAAGCAGCAAATCCCCCCTCTCCACGCCACTGAATTAGTCCAATGGAAAGGCAGAGCCTATACGATTGGATCCAGCTGGCGTCGCAGAACTACGTCGCAGAACAGCACTATGGCTGGCAGAGCAGTATAACAAATAATGATTTGCTAAAATCAAACCTTCAATTAATCCAAGAATCCTGTCTTCTGGAAAACTTTGGAAATTTAAAAATAGTTGACTGCATCTTATTTCTTTTCCCCATCAAAATGATTACATGTATTCATTCTGCAAATGATGGTGTTCTGTGTATTTTAATCGAGACCTGGGTCTCCTGCTCCCAATCCTTATAACGAGACCTAACTTATCCAGCAAAGGCTGTTTATTGATGCTCTATTCCCTCCCCCTCCCAACACAGAAGCATGCCACTAAATTGCAGAATAGTTCCCTTTGTTAGATTTCCCAAGCAGGCAGGGGAAATCCTTTGACAATTTCATGTATGAAGCCAGTTAATTGCTTTAGATGGTGGAACAATCACAAGTATTTGGACCTATCATATGACAGACATTCGTAAACTATGGAAAAGACATATTTGTCAATAAAATGAACACCAGAAGGACAAATTATTTTAGTATGGAAAAAAAATCTTCACTTAAGTCAAGGTATTATGATTACACTGATGATTGACACAGCCTTAACTAGCTCTCAATATCAGCAAGAAAATAAAGTTGTAGCCATTTTTTTCTGCAAGCATCCAGGACCTGTCTGTATCCAGAAATCTCCAGATACCCTCAAATTGAATTTAAAAAAAATGAAAGTTGAAATTATATTTTTGTATTTTAAGTTGGATAGGCCCATAATAGAAAATGATCATCAAAAACAATGAAAAGAAATAATTGTTAATTTCTACAGTACCTGGAAACAGAACCCCATGGGAATAAATGGAATAAGGATACTATAAAATTTTCTTTTTTATTATATCTTCTCTGCCAGTGTAATTGTTACTGTGTCCAATGTATGCAGACGACAATTTACTAGCTGGTTTCTATTAGTTTTTAACATTAATATATACACAAATAAAATGAATAGGAAGCTTTTCTTTGGTTAATTAAGTGTCTGACAAGTCATGGATATTGTTGCAGTAACTGATTTTAAAACTAGTAATAAAAGGACAGTAGACTTTGAAGCTATTTGTCAGGTTTTGAGGATTTTTTTGTCAAGTTCCCATAGGAAAAGACCAAAGAAGCAACTTATTCACATACAATACAACAATGATTTCCACACAGCAATTTCTTAAATGCAAGGCTCATGTACTCATGTTTACAAATGACACAGTATATGAGGTAACACATTTCCCAGAAAAAGAAATGCATAGCTGAAAAACATACAATAATTTTCAATAGATACACAGTCCAATATATAAATAGGATTTGTTCTTATCTGCTTAATCCTATTAAGAAGGCTAATATAATACTTCTGGATAGTAACTTTTTCTTCTTGCCCTAAAGATATATCAGCCATGATGAAATTTACAGTAGTATACATAGTGGTTGAGTTCTAAAATTAGAGGATCTCTTTCTTCAAGTCAGTCACAGCTAAATCCTGAAACTGCTGGTGCCCAGAAGAACAGTGGTACCAAAATGGCCATGACTATGTTCTGTGAGCACCAAGTCTAACACCAAAGTCTCCTCAGAGTAAGGAAGTATTTGCTCCATTGGCCTGGGTCCAATACGGTCACCGCATCTTTGCAATGTGAGTCCAATGGGACACCTCATCTCTGCATCCACGTTTGAATGGTCAGAGTGCTGAGGAGACCCGTGTTGGGTTGCCTGGCTTGGGAGGGTGTTCAGGTTTCAATGGAAATCGTGAGGTTGACCAGCACTCTTCCAGTTCTAGTACTTTGTGTGGAGGGAGAGGAGAGGAGTGGTAGAATAGGCTGAAGGAAGGGTTGGGGCCCTCCTCCACATCCTCTGTTTTCCTCCACCCTATTCCACCCATTCCCCTTCTCTTCCTGCCCCCAAATACTAGAAATGGAAGATTTCTGGCCAGCAACACAATGAAGCCCAGCACCTACTTTGCTTTATGTGCTTTATTTGCACATTTGCAGCACTGGTACTAGAGCCCTCAGGATTAGGCTTTCAGTCAGTCAGAAAATATACCCTATGAACTGAATATACCCTATGGTATATTCAGTTATATGGTATATAACTGAATATAACCTATGGTATTTTTTTATAAAAGGGTATTTTTTTAACATTCCTGGTCCCAGATGTTCATTAAGGGGACAGAGTCACATCTAACCTGGCCTACCCTCAGTGTGCTTGTTGACCATCCCTGCAAGATATGTCTGAATGTATATGGCTCCTGTCTGTCTGTCTGTCTGTCTACAGTATTTATATACGGCTTTTCAACTAAAAAGTTCAGAAAGCAGTTTTCAAAGAAAAATAATAAAATAAAAATAATAGCTAATGCATCCCTGTACCAATAGGGCTCATAATCTAAAATGTAAATCTAAAACACCAGCAGAAGCCACTTGAACAGACATTTCTGGGATGTGGAGGGCCACATTTCTGGGATGTGGAGGGCTCCCCCTGCTCTGCTCCCTTAAATCCCTATGGAGTTCTGCAAAGTATCGAGTTCAGTTGAAGTTGGCCTGAGGCCAGGGGGGTCACTACTACACCCCACGCAGGCAGCGGGAAAACTGACTGGGGGGGGGTGGTTCGAACAGCACCTAGAGATAGGAAGACACTAGGAGGAACAGGCCTCTTGGCCTCCTTGGCATGGAGAGGGAGCAAGAACAAAATTTCAGGGCCTGTCATGCCAGCTTTGACCTGCGGAGGGATTTATTAATGAACATCTGGGGCTAGGAAAAAACAAACAAAAACAAACAAACATGTCCTTGATTGGCTGAGAAAAAAGTAGCTCTGAAAATGGTGCTAAATTAACAGCTGCTATCAGAGCTACAGTCTGGTATTTAAAAAAAATGTAAACCATTAAGGCAGAGTGATTTTTCTCCATCTTGTTACATCTTTTGAAAGTCCAGTTTCATGTTAAAAAAGTGGAACTTTATGAACATTTGGCAGATTTTTTTTCCTTGCCAAAGGTGAACTTTTACTTCAACAGAATACTGATTTTCCAATTCAAAGAAAAAAAAATTAGTTTTGAATGCAGGTGTCTTTTTTTAAAAAAAACATGGGATTGTGCTTATTTTTTTGTTTGTTTGATTGATTACTCATTAATTGGTTGTCTATTACATTGCGTGATTTAACAGAAAGATTCTGTAAATGAATTCTAAAATATTAATGTGATGTGTGCCAAAGAAAGAAAATCCTTCCTGATTCCTCAATTGACTTGGATTAATTATCAGGGTGATGAATAGTGTTCAAACCTATGTAAATATATGTGTGCCTGAGATTCAAGACCAGAGAAAATACGGCTATGTTTTAGTGGACCAGGGTAACATATTTCATACAGTAAAAGTTGTGAGGGAAGAGGAGTGATATTTATGGAGTGCAAAGCACTGTGGGATTTTGTGGGAAACCACATATATATTCAGCTTGTCAGAAAACATCTTAATATTTACTCTTATAATCCCTGCGCTAGGGCCTGCTAAACCTAAACCTTTCATTAGCCCACTCACTAGATATCAGGCATTTGCAAGCCTGTTGAAAGAGATGCTTTTAGAAAGAACACTTTGCAAGAGGAAAAAAATAAGGAACTTTGCCCTGTTTGATCATACAGTTGTCTAGTGCTGAAATTTGAAGCACATTCAAAACACTTTCCTAATCAGAACAGTTTTATACATTTTTATTGCTGTGGGAAACGTTGGCAGTACATTGGTGGTTTTAGTAGCAAACATATATGTATGCACTTTGTTGGGCTATGATCTATAGTTATACGATTGACTAGCAAAATGTACCTGCATTACAGGACTAAAATTTCAAGAATATTTGGGGGCCTGGGCTGGGCAACCTCCCCATGCAGCATTCCTCACCATGCAGCATCCCCTATGCACATTCCCTCTTATATCTTGCCCCACTATGCAGCTTCCCCCACCAAGCAGCAGCCCTCCCCCAGTGCACCATCCCTTCTCAATCATGGGTTCACCTACCGGCCAGGCGCAGGGTTTGGGGCTGGGTTTTATCAGTCTTCAATGTTAAGTGTAGGACAAAAACATGTTTCACCTCTTTTCACCCCCTTAGGGGCTAAATTTCTGAAGATCAGTTCCTAGTGGGTGCTCACATCACATAAGGAATATGCTCCCGGAATTTCATGCTTCTAGATCCAGGGGTTGGGGCAGGTGAATGATTCTTCAAAGTAAAGTATAGGAAGGAAAACATGTTGCACCCCATTTCACCCCTTCCAGTTTGAATTTCTCAAAATTGGTCCTTAGTGGATGCCTCCATAATGAAAGGAACACGCCACCCAAATTTCACACTTCTAGGTCTGGCGGTTTTGGCTGGGTGTTGATGAGTCAGTGAGTCAGTCAGTGACTTTTCAGTTAAATATATAGACTAGAGAAAACCCCCATTGCAGGAGTAAAATTCCCCCCATATACCATCCACAGGTGGGCAGAGGCCTATTCGCTCTGGTCCCTGGGAACCAAATCCCCGGCTGCTGAGGAGCCGGTAGCAGCAGCTGGAGGCCATAATAAGGGGACCAGTTCCCAGCTGGAGCACCAGTTAAAGGCTCCAGCACAGAGGTCTTTCCTCTTTTGGAGGAGAACACAACCTCCCCGGCCCCTTTTTCTTTTTAACTCTTGCCTGCCTCCTTTCCATGATAGATCCTCTTTCCTTAGCCTGGTGACTACAATCCTAACCATGTCTACTCAAAAGTAAGCCCTATTGTGCTCAATGGCTCTTAATCCCAAGAAAGTGTGGACAGGGTGGATCCTCAGGGAGCAAGGCTAGGCAGGTCTACTCAGAAGTAGGTCCCATTACAGTCAGTGGGTCTTACTCCCAGGAAAGTGTGGACAGGGTGCAGCCTGAGAGTCCAATCCTATGCATGCCTACTCAGAGGTAAGTCCCATGACAGTCAATGGGGCTTACTCCCAGGCAAGTGTGGCTAGAACTGCAGCCTGAGAACCCTATCCTAAGCATTCCTACTCTGAAGTAAGTCCCATGACAGTCAATGGGGCTTACTCCCAGGCAAGTGTGGTTAGAACTGCAGCCTGAAAACCCTATCCTATGCATGCCTACTCTGAAGTAAGTCCCATGACAGTCATTGGGGCTTACTCCCAGGCAAATGTGGCTAGAACTGCAGCCTGAAAACCCTATCCTATGCATGCCTATTCTGAAGTAAGACCCATGACAGTAAGTCCCACTAACAAAAACTTAGATTTTTTTAAAATTAAATTTTTAATTTTTTTTAATTTCCCCCTTTAAATTCTCCCTGGCCCCATCCCCTGATCATGACCATGCCCCCTGACCCTGCCTGGCCATGTCCACTTCCGGGGAACCAGTTCTTGGGCCAGGCTGGACCCACCACTGATGCCATCCCCCACTGTGCACAATCTCCCCATTCGCACCAGCTCCCCATGTGCACCACCCTCCCATGTATCCTTCCCCATGCACATCAACCCCCTTGCGCAATACCCTCCCATGCACATCAACCCCCCATGCAAAATACCCTCCTATGTGCACGAACCCCCATGTGCACCCACTCATGTGCACCATCATCCTCTCTGCACCCTCCCTCCCAGTGCATCAGCTGGAGGTTGATCAGTCAGTCTTCAATGTTAAGTATAGGCTGAAAATGCATTGCACCCCTTTTCAGATCCTTAGGGGTTAAATTTCTAGAAATATGTTCATATTGGTGTTCCCATCACAGAAGGAACACCCTCCACAAATTTCATGCTTCTAAGTCCAGGGGTTGGGGCAAAGTGACCCTCAGTCAGGGATTCTTCAATGGAAGGTATGGGGAAGAAAATGTATTTAGCCACTTTTCACCCCCTTCTGGTTGTAATTTCCGAAACTGGTCTTAGAGGGTGAGTACTTTACGGAAGGAACACCCTCCCCAAATTTCACACTTCTAGGCCCAGTGGTTTTGGCTGGGCGTTGATGAGTCAGTGAATCAGTGAATGACTTTTCAGTTTTATATACAGTGGTACCTTGCTTAACAAGTGCCTCGCTTAACGAGTGATCCGCATAACAAGCAAAAATTTCTCTAGGATTCTGCCTCAAATAACATGTGTTGCTTCACTTAACAAGCACACTCGTTGGCAGTTGGGGCAGATGCGCTGTCCAGCAGCCCTTTTAAAAAGCAGCCTAACATGCCTGCCCATAGCGAAAGCAACACTTCTGTGCTGTTCCTCCTGTGGCTGGGCATCCATTGGGCAGAGAGAGAGAAGAGCGGTAGAGAAGAGGGAAGCAACTCAGGGCTAGCCAGACGGGTGCAGGGAGGAGAGAGAGGCTCAGGATGAAGAGAAGGAGAAAGTGTGGAGACACTTGGAAAGTGTCTTGGATTGCAGCCTCCTAACCATGTCTACCCAGATGTAAGCCCCATTGTGTTAAATATGTCTTACTTCCAGGAAAGTGTCTTTAGGATTGCAGCCTAAGTAGACTTCATAGGATCATGCACACTGAATACATGTTTTGAATTCAATTCCAATGTTTTGTCATCATTTTTACATGCACTTAATATTTTTATATGAATATTTTTGGGGTTGTGGAACCAATTATCTGAGTTTCCATTATTTCGTATGGGAAAATCCGCTTCACATAAAGAGTGTTTCACATAACAAGCATGCTTCCGGAACGAACTAAACTTGTTATGTGAGGCACCACTGTATGTAGATTATGGGCGCAATCCAGAGTAATTACGGGGAGTCCTTGCTCTGGTGTAAGAACAATTTGCTCTGGATTGCAATATGAATTTCCCATAGGTTTTCACTAGGTAGTGCAGTAACTACAGGTACACATAATGTATCTTGTGTGCTCCCGTAGTTACTCTGGATTGTAGGGTAAAGATGTGTGTTTACCCTGTAAATAGTATAGTTCACCAGTTCACCAGATCCAGGCAGTCTTATAGACACATTATGCAGTGCATTTGCTAATTCTGAAAACTTAGTATTGGTAATTATTGCAGTTGCATTTTAACCTATATTGTCCTACCCTATGCAATTTTGCATCAAGGCATCAGTCACTCTCTTTTATTGCATGCAGTTGCATGTAACCTATGTTAGGTATCCACCTGTTGATATTCAATGGCCTTGCTGCAGAATTTGTAGTAATTTGTAGTTGAATCCTCAAAGTCAAATAAAAACACTGAAAAAACTTTGTTACCCCAATCCTGTGTAAGGTTCATTAGACAGAGATCTACACAGAGATCTGTACCTACACAGAGACAGTTTCAATTAACCTATAATTCACAACATAGGCTAAAATATCCTTTATAATTTGTTCTTCCTCTTCTCATGATGTTCCTTCTATACATTATTCTTTGAATCCTGCAATTTTGTGTAAATACTTTTGAGTGGCACTTCAGTCTCTGACTCAGGTAGATCATAATTTCACAGGTGAACTTTATTCCACATGTGAACATGTGCATGGGGGGGGCGTCCCCAATGTGCATGGGGAGTTGATGCGCTTGGGAGGGATGATGCGCAATGGGGGAATGGAACATGGGGGTATTTTACTCCTGCAACGCAGGTATGTTTCACTAGTTACATATAAAGAACATCCTATTAATTGTTCAAAATATAGCATGGGAGCAGCAGTGGTATGTGAAATAGCAAGGTCTGTACTGTATTGTATGCATAAATTAATTTTTAGATGTATCTCTTTGGACTATGGTTTAGGACAGAAAGCACATTACAATTGCTTATGTTGCATGTCAAAGCAACTCTGCCTTCCTTCCCTCTCTGACAGAAGCATGGAAGGCACTAGCAGGCTCTTCTCACTGAATAGTCACACATATAAATTCCCTGTTATGTTTTGTCTTATATTTCAGATTTCTGGGTAGTTAAAAAACGTGTTGTTATTGTTTGTTTTGTAATGGAAGCTGGCAGTCTAGGCAGCTAATGGGCAAATTGGCACCAGGTGGTAAACCTGAAATTGGTGAAAGCTGCCAATGCACATAATGTGGCAACCCTAACTTCAGTGCATCCACATGTTACACTTTAGTGGAAGGAAAAATTGGTATTTCCTACAGCAACCTAAATGTGTGGAGCTGCCTTCCTTCTCTGAGCGTATGATAACTTTCAGGCACCCCCTAAGGGACTGTTCCGGCAAGATATTTTGTATTGGATTGTGAATACCAAAGCACAAAATGTGAAGGAGGGGAGTGTGATAATAATGCACACATGTGTGGCTCATATGTGAAAGTGTTAAATTTCTTTGGAATCCAAATTCTTGGCACATAATGTTCACATTACACCTTTCTGTAAATAAATAACTTCTAAAACTACATTTGCTAATAACACTACTCTGTTACCAACACTGGATTTTATAGAATTGTTGCCTTAAGATCTTTTTCCCCTCTCTCCTAGCATAGGAAATGATGTTCATTTCCAGCTTTGTCTGATCCCCATTAGTTCTCACAGGGCAATTTTCTATGTCATACTAGTTCACAAATGTATAGTAGCAAACAAAGCAGTGGGTTTTATGATCTCCATCTTTTGGTCCCTTAAGGATTTTCTTTTTTTCCCTTGTGTGTGTGTTTGTGTTTTTCCCATGGGTAGTTTTATAAATTGAAAATAAACAAACTAACATTGCTTAAAATCTAAAATGTAGAATTTGGGCTTTTTCAGTATTCACATAACTGTTTTTTTGATCCATACCGCATGCACCATACGTGACATTACAGCAGGTTAATTCTATATTAAATATAATCAGAAACACAACATGGGGGCCGTCACACTGACATGGTGTGATAGGTACTTTAATACTGCTCAGCATGAGCCCTTGTTATATTTTTTATATGTTAGTAGATGTCTACTTAGAATTGATCAAACCTTTCCTTCTGAAACATATATGCCAACACCTCCACAACACACTATAAACTAGACTCTCAGAAAACAATAATGATGCTTATCACTCACTCGCCTTGAGTTTGCTTGTGAAAAACCTCTAGCTAGTATGCTATTGGAGCTCTTAAAACATAGATCTTTTTGCTGCACTGATAATTCACTCACAGCTTGAGATTGATGACTATGTGAAGTCCATAAAAGATGTTACCACTATATTTTCTTCTTATGATTTATTTTATCATGTTGTCAAGGTTTGCAGAAAACAAGAAACAAATCAATGAATGTCATGCTTAAATATTAAAGAAGGCTGTAATACACAATTTTATTCAGATGCCTTATTCAATCTTGTGGTTCTGGAAAGGGTAGTGGCAGCAAAGCTTTTATTTGAATTACTTTTGGAAAAATTAATTTAGTGTGAATGTTGAATTGTGAGTGGCAAAAGGGTAGCTAACCTTATTTGTTTAAGGAAGAATGTGGAGTTTCTCTGTCTCTTTGAGGAAGAGTTTTAGAAAGGGCTGGAAAACACCAGAACTGAATTTGGCAATCAAATTGTTTAATTTAAAGCCCTTTCCTTTTAAATTAGTGGAAGGCTTTAGGGGGGGCTGACACTGCCTGAAGAACAGATAAACCAGCACATTGTACCAGTTACTATTTCCTAATCATGAATTTGACATCACATCTTATCCCTCAATGAGGGAGTAGAAGAGAGAGGAGTCTCATATTATAACAGATTTTGAGGCAATGCCTACAGCTGCACAATATTTCAAAATTGGTTGTTTCATGTCTAATATCCCCCTACATGTGTCATCAAGTTCAAACACAGATTTGATTTTTATTCTAAAGGGGTTCTTCCCACAAAGAACACAATATTTCTTGATTTTTTTTTCTAAAGGGGTTCTTCCCACAATATTTTTTAATTGAGAAACTGCAGTAGAGCATTTTGCTGTTAACTTTTAGCTGAATATCCATCTACCTGCCTGGATATCCATCGATCCATCTCTTCAAAAGCAGCAGAGAAGTATGGCCTGACGAGACTTCAGCTGTGATTTTGGAAGGACCAGTCCCAGAAACAGCTACTGTATAGCTACATGTGCAGCTGAAGTTATCCTGGGTGTGCCTGTCAGTTAGGATCACTGATAGCTGGCATTGGTCTGGAACAAAATGACTGATTGCCATGCACCTTTTCTACATAGTGGGGTAACTGAAGGGCATTGAAATACCCTGGGGTGACATCACTTCTGGAACAACCTTTTGAGCTTTGCTACACCGCTGGCTGAGATAGACCAACCCAGATATGATATCATGACCATGGGGTACAGAGGGGGAGATAAATGGCTAGTGCTGTTTTCCCCAAAGCTCTTAGTGGCCAGAATGCTTTGGAGGTTTTGCCTGCTTTTGGTTATTGTTATTAATTCAGTAAATTACAATCATACTAAATCTTGCCTTATGTCTTTCTTGGAAAGGGCCCAACTAAAGATGGCAAGCAGGAGATGGCATGAGGAATGAGCCCAGGGAACGGGGGTCCAAATAATGCTGGCATTCTCTGACCCCTACCAGGAAAACACAGGATGAAGGTCCCATTCTGCAAAATAAGCCCTCTATTGCTATGATACACTTACCATTTAAAAAAACAAAAAACAAAACCCAAGAGCTGTGATTCAGAGTGCTGTGAATGAATACATGCTAGCCCTGCAATGCTATTTCCAAGGCCTTATAATGTGGACCACTCTCCCCCTCCCAAGGGGGAAGGAGAACTCATACCATCATTCATTTTCAGACAGAATGGGGCCAGCCCGTTAATGGGCTGTCCCTTTTGCCTCCCCCAGCCGGGATGGTCTGGCCGGAGGAGATGCTCGCAGCCTATTGGCTGCTATGGCCAGGGGGCGGCGCTGGAGGGACACTGTATGTGTGCTGCCGGCAGCGTCCCTCCAGTCTTCGCCGGAGAGTCGTCGGAGAAGCAGCTCTCCAGGGACTCTCCTCAATGCTCTTTGGGGCCCGTTCTTTACCTTGTTGCTGACGGGGGGGGGGGGGGGCACAAGATGAGGATCTCCTGCTGCAGGCAGGAGGTTGGACTCGATGCTCCACTGGGTCCCTTCTAGCTTTAGGATTGGGCTTCCCTCACTTCAGGGATCCCTGGCTCGGCCTTCAGGGCTGCTGCATTTTGTAGAGGCTTGGCTAGAGCCTCAGGGTCTTGGCTAATTTAGTGAGGGTTCCCCCCCCCCCCCCCCCGCTGCTGGCTGCCTTGATCCTCTACTGAGGAGCCTTCTTCTGCAGGCCCATCATGGCCGGTGGCCATTTTGGGTACACCTCATGGTGGCAGCCATTTTATAGGGGCAGCCATTTTAGTTGACTTTGGGCCTTGTGGTCAGGGCAGCCATCCTAGCTGAATTATCTGCTTGTGGGTAACTTACTTTGCTGCATTCAGCTTTACTGGACAGGTGGGCCTTAGGTTGATCATTGCTGCCCAGCCCCTCCTCCCCCCATTTTCTGCATTGATTTGAGTTGGGGTAGCAGTTGGGGAAGCTGCTGGTGCTTGCTGCTCATCCTTGGTGCTGCTGCTGCCTCTACCTTATCCTGCTTCCTGGCCTGGTCTTCTGCTGCAACTCTGCTGTTCTCTACTGTTGCTGCTATAGCAGCCCATATCCTTTTTGGTGTTAATAAAGAACACTTGTTCTGACACTAGGTCTAGGCTTCTTTTGGGCCTGCTAGGCCTGCTGTGGCTGCTGCATTTTGTTTTGCCACTAGACCTAGGCTTATTTCGGGCCCGCACATCTTTTGTATCAATTAATTACATTCAGGGTGTTAGTGGGTAACCCCTTGTGGGTGGTGACTGAGATTCTGCTGCAACTCTGCTTTGATTCTACAGTGCTGCATAGCCTTTGTATTAATTAATTACATTCAGGGTGGTGGTTGGTAACCCCTTGTGGGTGGTGACATGGGCAGGTGGGTGCAGAAACGGGGTGGCAGGGCCCCTTGCAATCCCAACCCGTATCCTCCCCCCCCTCCTGGGCCAACTTCCTCGGATGGAGTTGGGAATTATTGGATTGTCAAGCCCTTATGGAGCGCTATAAGGTGCAGAAGAGGGAGGCCAGGGAAAGGGCAGCCAACAGGGATGCAGAACCTTCTGCTGTTGTGCCCACCCGTACCTTCGCTAGGAAGGGTCGGGGGGCTTTAATGTTTCGGGTCCAAGCTCAAATGACGCCTTGGTGGACGCCAGGCTAGGTGTGCCCTTACTATTCATGGCCCCCTATGGGATATGGAGAGGCGACTACATCGACCTCTTCAGTCCTACCCTTCCCTGGTCTGGTCAGCCTCGGAATTTGAGCTTTGGATGCAGGTTGTGGCTACTGCCGAACCCATCCAGGGTGACCGCCCAGACAGCGGTTACCTCATTGCTCGCAACCCTTTGTCGCTACCCAAGGCGTCTTCGGGCGCCTTGGGGGTGCAAGGACAAAGGGCTTGCTATGAATTTGGTCTATAGGAACTTGTTTCAGGACTTGTTGCCCCCCCCTTTTAGCCACCTCTGTACAGTGTGTGGCGGAAAGCACCCTGCCAGCGCCTGCTCAAGAGCGAAAGGGTTTTAAAGTGCCGAGGCCAGAGGTTGCTGTAAAAGGGGCCGACCCCAGTTAAGCTGCCTGTTTGACTGCTTTGCTTGAGGCCTACCCTGATAGGGAGGCTGCTAGGTTTTTGTTGAGTGGTTTCGTTGTGGGTTTCCGAATTCCGGCCCCTCGCCCGGCTCAGGCTTTCTGGGCGGCGAACTTGAAGTCGGTGAAGGGTAGGGAGGCTGTTGTACGTAAAAAGTTGGCCAAGGAGGTTGCCACCGACAGAGTACTTGGTCCTTTTACGTCCCCCCCCCTTTTCCGAATTTGAGAGTCTCCCCTTTGGGTGTTGTACCCAGGAAGGCCCCGGGCCAGTTTCGGGTAATTCACCATGGTATTCCCCCTCAACTGTGCTCGGTTGGGTATACTTCACTGGATGAGGCAGTTCGGCTTTTGCAAACCTGCGGGTCTGGGGCCCTTATGGCCAAGACAGATGTGGAGTCAGCCTTTCGGCTGCTCCCTATTCATCCAAGTGATTTTCTGCCTGCTGGGTATGTGGTTTGAGGGCGGGATTACGTTGACAGAGCTCTGCCCATGGGTTGTTCTGTTTCATGTTCAGCCTTTGAGGCTTTTAGCACCTTTTTAGAGTGGGCTCTGCGTACAAGGTCCCCTTTTGGGAGGGTTGTCCACTATTTGGACGACTTCTTTTTATAGGGGTGGCGCGTATTGCTCAGTGTGACAGGCTACTTGCCTCCTTTCAGAGCCTTTGTTTAGAGATGGGTGCTCTCTTGGCAGAAGAGGTGGGGCTGCCGAGGGGCCTGCCACCACCTTGACCTTTTTGAGAATAGAACTGGACACTTTGGCGCAGTGTTCCAGGTTGCCCGAGGACAAATTAGTTACCTTGCGCTACCTTTTAGAGCAGTCCTTGCATGCGAGGAAAATCTCACTGAAGGATTTGCTGGTGTTGGTGGGTCATTTAAATTTGCTTGTACAGTGGTGGCCCCCGGTCTTAGGGTGAGGGTGGCGGCTGCCATGAAGAATGACATGAAGGTTTGGTTGACCTTCCTGTCTGACTTCAATGGCACTTCTTTCTGGGGGGAAGTCCAGATTCTCAAGGCTGACCTGCAGATCAATTCGGAAGCTGCGGGTGGCCACTGTTTTGGAGTTTATGTTAGGGGAAGATGGTGTGCTCATCCCTGGCCTCCTTCATGGATGGCGGTGATGTTGTGCATGATCTTACCTTTCTAGAACTTTTCCAGTTGTAGTAGCTGTACACATCTGGGCCGACCAATTTCAGAACTCTACAGTTCGATTTTGGTGCGACACCAGGCTGTTGTGCATGTTATTCGCAAGCAGACTTCTCGTTCTCCAAGGGTGATGCGTTTGGTGCATGCTTTTGTCTTGCAGTGCCTGTGCATTAACTTGGTAGTTTCGATTAGTCATATCCCGGGGCTTGAAAATGGTGTTGCCGATGCTCTGTCTCGTTTTCAGGACAACCGCTTCAGGCAACTCACCCCGGCTGCCCGTCAGGACCCAGACCCCATGCCCGAGTGGCTGTGGAGCCTTGGACCGTGAGGGCGCAAAGGTTGATTATGGGTTCCCTGGCTCCTTTGACGAGGAGCAGCTGTGAAAGAAAGGTGGGAGAGTTCGAGGCCTTCTGCCAGGCCAAAAGTTTGCCTGTGGAATGGCCTCTGCCTGTGGACATCTTGCTCGGGTTTCTGCTTTTCCTTTTTGAATCAGGCCTGCACCCAAAATCCATTTCTGTGTACCTTTCGGCCCTGGCCTTTATGGCTGGCCCAAAAGGAGTGGTGGGTACTACCCAAAACTTTAAGGTCCGACCCATGCTGGAGGGCATGCGTAGGGACAGACCCTCGGTCCCGGATCAGAGGAAACCGGTGACTGTTAAGATTTTGGGGTATTTATTGGAGGCCTTTGGCCGGTGCTGTAATTCCGACTTTGAAAGAGACCTCTTTCGGGTTGTGACTCTGGTTATGTTCTTTGGGGCCTTTCGGATCAGCAAGGTTTTTGGTGCGGTCTCGTTCTGCCGACCCTTCCTGGGTGTTGTGGTGGTCAGACGTGACCCTTGAAAGCTCGGTCTGTATCCTGCGGCTACGCAGGTCCAAGACTGACCAGAGGGCCCGGGGAGTGGTAATCAGGTTGAGGGCTATTCCCGGCCACGCCCTGTGCCTGGTACGGGCTCTAACTCGTTATAGAGACAGGGTGGTTCATTTTGTGGGCCCCTTGTTCCAACATGCGGACGGGGCTCCACTTACATTTTTCCAGTTTCGGGCTGTTTTTGCTTGGGCTGTGACCACTCTTGGTCTCTCCCCAGACTTTTACAGGTCCATTCCCTTCGGATTGGCGCTGCTACATTGGCCTTTAGTGTAGGGCTCACTGAAGAGGTCATCAGACGATGGCGCTCAGCTGCTTTTCGGTATCATGTACGCAAATGATGCTTGGGGGAGCTCATTTGCTGTGTTGTTTGATGAGTTGTATTCTGCCTTGATGCAGTTATTTACTGACTTTCTCTTTGTTTGTGTTGCAGACTCCTCTTCATCAAGACCTCTTCGAGTCCTGGTGATTGGCCACTCCATCCTCTTCTGGGCCCAGAAGTAGGACCGAACGCAGTGGCGCCGGCTCCTGTCTTGGCCTCGGTCCAGATGTGTGCATTGCCTGGGCTGTCCAGAGAGGTATGGGGTGGGGTCAGCTGCTGCCCATAGTCAGTGAATTTTTACGTGACAACCCACCCCCTGATGTTTTGCTGGTGCACCTGGGTGAGAACGATCTGACCCAGATGAGGACGGTGGGCCTCAGGGTGCAGATTAGATAAGACCTATCACTTGTGAAGTGGGGTGCCCAGCTGTCCGGTTTGTCTGGTCTTCCTTCCTTCCCAGGTGGGTTGGAGAGGGGCTAAGGACATCCGGATTGTGATTTGGCCTGTATGCGGGCTACGCCTACGGGCGCATTTTTGTTGAGTGTTGGGGTGGGTTGGTGATTGATCACCGTCACGTCATGTGGCAGCTGCCCCATGTTTTTTAGATCAGATGGGATCCACCTTAGTGATTTGGCCATAGAGGAATATGTTTGGTTTTTAGTTAGGGGGCTGCTAACCTGTCTTTAATGGGGCGGTGGAACCATGTTCTAGCCAGGTTCCCCGTGTGGCAGGTGTCGTGCTGGAGTAGGCAGGATAGGCCTTCGGTGACTGCCTGAGACAGCAGGGTCAGTGCTACGCATCCCTTGCCTATTGGTACCAGACCGGACGTAGGTCGGGATGGCTAGCCCTGTACCTGGGAAGTTAGGCTTGGTTCGGCCGGGCATTAATTCGGGTGTACCGAGTGTTCAGCTGCTTTGATTGACCAAGCGCCCAGCTGTCTCGACCTTCGGGTTGGTGTTGATGGGTACCCTTGCGAGGGTGACACCTGAGCCAGGCTTTCGCCATCCCTTATTTTTTAGCTACCAGCACGACAAGTTAGCAGCCCCTTTTGTTGGGTTTTAAATATGTTATATTTTAATAAAGTGGCCATCAAATCCAGCATCTGTCTCCGGCTCTTTATTCTCGGCGTGGGGGATAATTTTGATCCTGATAGCTTAATTGCTATGAAAACATGCTTGGCATTTTCCTATACTTGCATTGCAATCCTACACAAATCTATTTGACCAGTTTCCAGGTAAGTGTGCATAGGATAGCATCTATAGCATCTTTAAAGGCACCTTTCTGCTACTTTGCAATCATTTTCTTAGTGCATATATACCTTGTTTGCTCTCTAGAGATGGAGCAGATATTGAGTCAGACGATTAGGATAAATCATTGTCACCCACTTCTAACAGATCAGGCCTTGAAAACAATGAGTTGGGTTTTAATTAATTACATTTGATGCTTTAATTTAGCTGGAGACTAAACTGCAAACGAAAGTATTTTTTATCTGGAGTCTACATAAGATATCAGAATGCATTTATAACATAGTATTAAAAATAAAATGCATTGGATTATACCTTTTTCAAGCATACTATTTAAATTAACCCTAGAATGATTCTTGGGAATCAAATTTGTAACACGCAACACAATTTCTGCTGCTTATTCCCTGCATACGTTATTGTTTATTATAACAGTAGGGCTGGAAAACAAAGGTAAAGTTGATAAATCTTTTCTGTCTGCAGTGGCCCAGCAGGTTGGAAATTGGCAGTCAGATTAAAATTACATAAGTAAGGAAACAGAGACCACATAAAAAACTCAAAACAAAAAATGAACAGTTACACAGCTTCATAGACTCATGGCTTTAAAAAACAGAAATGTTGTGCTTATTATAGCGACAAGTGATGCACTGTTACATTTTGAAGTGCAAGAGTTCTTTATGAAAGAGCCAGAACAAGATAATACCACAAAAAGAAAGAATAAATGAGGCAATCGGTTTTGCCTTAACACAGGCTCAGGGTGCAATTCTACAACTCCTGATCACAAAAAAACCTCAGTGTGGTGCAGGGGTGACCAAACCTTGTCCCTGGGGTCAGATGTGGCCCTCAGCATGCCTCCATGTGCCCTCAGCAAGCTTAGGGTTGCCATACAACCCCCCCCCCAAAAAAAAACCAATCATGATTTTGGGGGATTGTGTTCACTTACCCCCAAATCCAGAGTAACTATAGGAGAACGTAAGAGACTTTATGTGCACCCATAGTTACGTGCACCCACATTTACTGCACCACCTATTGAAAACCTATGGGAAATTGATATAGGAATCCAGAGTAAGTTGTTCTTACACGAGAGCAAGGACTCCCCATAGTTACTCTGGATTTTGCCGATAGTGGCACATGGGACAGAGGGTCCTGTCCTGATTTTGTGGAAGAGAATTATGGCAACCCTAGGCAAGCCTCCTCCATCCAGACCTGAGGCAAGCCCTGTAATCCTACAGACAAGAGGGAAGCTCTGCTCCCCAAACCTCCAGAGGGTATTCTGACAGCTGGAAAGGCTGCATGCATCTCCTCTCTGTGTGTATGAAAGTGCTTATGAACTGGTTTGAAGATCACTCCCTCTCTGTGTAATTAATTAATTATCTAATATATTCATTTATGTAAATGTATATAAATTTATTCAAATTAGAAATGTAAATCAATTCTTTTTCTTCTGGCCCCCATCAGTGTCAGAGAGATGATGTGGTTCTCCTGCCAAAGTGTTTGGACACCCCTGGTCTAGTGCAACTAAGCAAAGAGGAAATCCTTGTCCTTCTACAGGGAGGCGAATGCTGATCTTGGCACACATCTCCTTTGATGGCAAATTGTAGCCAGAAGTTCTCTGCCAAAAGCAGTGCCTGATGAGTCTGCCTCTCTTGCCAAATAGAAGGTGCATTGGGAGCTGCTGCTGTGAACAAGGTTGCTGACTGTTGCCTTACCAGCCCTTGGATTCTACTATTCTGGAGCTTAGTTTGCTTGACTAAAGCTATAGTTGAATTCCATTCACTGTACAAAGTGAGATTTAAAAGATTTGTGCCTTATTCATAGTTAAATTCAGTGCAAGTAATACATAAAGCCATCTTACTCCGCTTCAAGTGGGCTTAGAGATATTATTGAAAAATCTTTAAATCCTTAGGAATATGATAATGCTCGTATACCAAGACCAGAGTACAGTACAGAAGATGTTCTGGGATGTGGATGAGATGCTGTATGCAGAAAAAGATAGTTCTGAATGCAAGATACAAAGAATGGACCAATGCAATTACACAGACAGAGGTGTCTCATGCCTTGCTTTTCCATGAATTCCCATTGTGACAATCACACGCTTTCTTTATGAAAGGATCTTTGCAACTTTCACCAGTGGTCTTACCCATTTTTGTGTTGTGACATAAGTAAGTAAGTAAGTAAGTAAGTAAGTAATCAGACCCATTGCTGATCCACCCCCATTTTCCGCCAACCTCCTTTTCCCTCTAATTCATATGTCTTCACAATAACCATGTGTTGTGGTAGTCTGAGTAGGGCTGGCCTAAGGGATTGTAGGTCAAGAAAGTGAGTTCTATCAAGAACTCAGTTTTGATAAGGAAGTATCATCACTGATTTGGATCCATCTCCTACAGGCTTTGAAAGTTGTTACCCTGGTATCCACTGGTATCTGCAACTTAGAGTGCAATCCATAGTAACTACGGGGAGTCCTTGCTCCGGTGTAAGAACAATTTACTCTGGATTGCAATATGAATTTCCCATAGGTTTTCACTAGCTGGTGTTGTAACTACGGGTGCACGTAATGTCTCTTACGTGCTCACGTAGTTACTCTCGATTGTAGGGTAATTAAATTTATGGATGCCAGATCCACAGATACTCAGGTCACACCTGTAGTTGGTTCTAGAGATGTGGTACCTCAGTAGATAAGGCCCTGCACATTGCCATCATCCTCCTGGCTTAAAATGGCAGCAATATCCTAAGAATGGACCTATTTCACAATCATAAATTATCCTTGTTGATGGACTAGCAGTTTTCTATGGGGAAGACAGTTCTTGAGGTAACCTAGTCCTATTAGGGCTTTAAAGGCCATTACCAACATCTTGAAATGGGGTCAGAATGGAATGAGCAGCTAATGGCAGAGCAATAGGTTCATATCAATAGGTTCATGCTGCTGAATCCTTGTGACCAACCAGGCAACAGCATTCTGCATTAACTGCAGCTTTGGGATTGTTTTCAAGGGTAGCCCCACATAGACTGCATTCTAAGAAATTAAGAAATTAATTAATTTCTTTCTAAGAAATTAAGCTTCATGGATTCAAGAAAGTCCAGAGAAGTATTTCAAAGTTAAAGAATGATTTTCTTGTGCAACTTGGGTAGTGAAAAGTATGTAGAGAGAGACCTAGAAGAATATATATGTTTGACGTAATTGGCTTTGGCTGAGGTTTGGTTCAGATATTAGCTTTGAAGTATCAGCTGCCCTAATGAAAGAAAAGAAACTGAGAAGACTTCAAAGCTGCTTGTGATACGATGTGGGGATCTTCTGTTAAAAGAAACAGAAGCTGAAACACACACAGACCATTCACAATCTCCATATTGTACAACCATTCACAATCTCCATATTGTATATGTAAACGATGAGTTGTAATATGTTAACTCCTGTATATTGTATTAATATGTATGTTTCCCGTCCATTTCCTGTTCAGGAGCTCTCAACTGCTGACTCTTTTCAACTCTCCTTCCCATAAGATTTTTTAAAAGAGCAGTTTTGGGATTTACTATATTATGGAAATTGCCAAACAAGAAACTGAACGAGAAACTGGTGCACACATTGTAGACTGTATATGAGGATGTCACCTCACTGAATCGTGGAAATTGGGCTGGCATACATCCCATTCAAATCCATATCCTGGAGTGTTCAGGATTTATGCACACAATCATGCTGTCAAAATATTATGCAGGAAAGCACAGCAATTTGCAATAATACAGGCAGGAATTTCTCAGCCATAGCTTTGCCATACATATGGCAAAACTGTTTTCTTTGTCAAGGATGTTATATAAAATCACACCACCATAGTGTTTAATCTTTACCACCTCATTTCCTACAAAAACACTTCAAGGAACCTTGCCAGAACACCTAGATGGCTGGTTGAAAATGGAGGTGACCTGCGGAAAAGTTCAAGTAACAATTTTCAAAATCACTGAAGCCTTTTCAGGTGGTCTTTCTCTTCCTTATTGACCACATCTTAATGATGATTGTAACTCCAAAAGACCTTTCCAACAGTATGAAAACCATTAAAAAACCATCTACAGTTTCCATCATGGGAAGTCTTAAAGAATAAAACCTTGAAAGAAAAATACACAGTTTTAAGTGGTATAGAGTTAAAAGGACTACTGGATTTTTCTAGCTGCAGTCACCAGTTTGTCACTGGATGATGACTACTTAACATGACCAACTTACAAAAATCCCATAACAAAGATGCTATTGTGAGATTAAATTCACTGGGAGTTTTTGTGGTTCAGCGATTCTAGCAATTTATTTTTTCAATAGAAAACTGAAGTCTAGTTTTCAATAGTTTCAATAGAAAATAGAAGTCCAGTTCTTTCAGAAGCAGACTGAGGCCAAACCTCAGTATTTTTCTAAATTGCAGAACCAGTTTTTATTGATATCCGTAGAACCGAAAGATGTCAGGAATCTATCCATGGGCTTCACAAATACAGTATTTAGAGATTTAATGGAAACTGGACCACGTGCTTCATTTACACAAACGTCCGGCAGACACAAAGGATAAATATACAGTTTGTATAAAGAATGAATCAGTCCACTGATGTCCAAATACGGTTTCCACAGCATGGACATTTTCAAATGCTTGCTGTGCTGTATGCCCTCCACTTTCCCCTTGAATTTGGAAATACTCTTCTGAAAGCCAAATTTGACCATGGGTAGTTGCAAAAAAATCAACCAAAAAGGAATTTAGCTGTGCTGAAAATGGGAATAAATTTCCCTGTAGTAATTTTATGATGGCTATTATGGTTTTTGAATAAATGTGTTAAAAAATTCTCATGTTGCACTTATTCAAGGTTAACAACACCATTGTGAAAACACCCAGATGAATTCTCACAAAATTATTCAAGGTGCAATGGGACGGTCCTGGGACCACTTAAGCCTCTAGCTTAGCTCTCACAAATGGTAGAGGAGGCAGTAAGCTTGTGTTTGCATTGTACAGTATAATTTCTAAGTGAAGATGGAGGAATCACATGATTGATATTCTTTCATGCAAATAAATTTCATCACAAAGAAAACTTACAGGCTAAGAAGACCAAACAATACCCTTCCATAATCTTTCTCCACATAGAGTGCAATCCTATTCATGTCTACTCAAAAGTAAGTTCCACTGAGTTCAATGGGGCTTACTCCCAGGAAAGTGCTCTTAGGATTGTATCCATAATGTATTTGTTTGAAGAAACATTACGTTCTAGGATACTTCTGGTTGTCTGAAGTTGTATTACCCAGATACAGGGCATAATCCAGACTAACCATAGAAATACGTAAGAGACATTACGTGCACCCGTAGTTACTGCACCACCTAGTGAAAACCTATGAGAAATTCATATTGCAATCCAAAGTAACTTGTTCTTACTCTGGAGCAAGGACTCCCTGTAGTACTCTGGATTCCACCCACTGTTTACCACAACAACACATATTCTGTTTCTGTGGTATCCCTAATTTTCACAATATGTGGAATTACCATAATGCTTTTCATCTCCCTGATCCCCAGTAAGTCAGAAATCTATATAACTATGGTATAACTCTTACAGCTCAAACCTATTTGTGCTGGTCCATTGGGGCACCCAATCCAGCTCTGGAATAGGATGTATGTCTCCTCAGAACAAGAGGATATTTTTTATCACAAATAATGTTCCTGCCTGCCCTGGGTCTCAGCCAGCTATTTAGCTAGTAGAGATCTAAATAGACTGATATGGTGAACGCTGGCCAAGGAGGGGGTTTAGGATATGGAAGAGGCCTGCTCCACTGATCCCATTCCTCATAGGTTTGAGCTTTACATGGTTTAAGGTACATTTGCAACATTCCCAACCAGTACATTCCCAACTGGGCCACTGGCTTGGCAGGTTGGTGTGTTAAGATCGTGGCTGTTAATTGTGAATCTGCAACTGCAGAATGAATATGGATACCATTTGTCCAGTCCAGTTTTGTATCTCTATAATTCCAGCAATAAGCAGAGCATGGCATATTATGAAATTATCAATAAAATGACAAAAAATATGGCAAATGTTTTCAAAATCAAAGGAATTCTTTATTTTTAAAATCTGCATTTGAAACGTGTATTTTTTTTAATTATTATGCCACCACTATGTATGGTAGTGTTCCTTGCAATTGTTGTTTGAAGCAGAGCACCTTCAGAATTTCCTTGTACTTCTTCCTTCGCTTTTAAAAAAATGGGTAATACTTCAGTTGATTGAGCTACCCTGATGTAATGAAAGAGAAGGTTTGTATATGTGTGTGCATGCATAGATAGAACTAAAACCAAATCTTATTTGTGTGATGAATAGAAAGTTAATGTTTTGGCTTTCTTCAGGGACAGTCTATAAAGGAAAAATGGAGTTGGGGATTAAAAAGTGTGGAAGTAATGCACAAACCATGAAATTAAATTAGTTCCTCCCAGGAAGCCAAATTTTGGTGAATACTGTAGAGGAAAGGTAAGAGGAAAATATTTTAAGCCAAAGCTGCCCTTAATAAGCTTCAGTAATTAATTGCAAATTGCCCATTAAGTCTGGGAAAAAAACATTATTTTTGCCCATTTTTCTGGGTGTGGAATGGAAGGAATGAGAGGTTAATTAATAATGTAGCAGATTGCTTAAAAGAGAGAATGAGAGAGAACTTTTGATATATATGTATGACTATGTTTGCAGTGAAAAAGCCAGATTTTTTTTGCTTCTAGCATTTTTGCTGGGTACCCAGAAATAGAGTCAAAATGTTCTCCTTTGCAGTTCATGGCAGAACAGAATAGTTTAGAATAAAAAAATTTCAGAGCAAGGAACACTCAAGACTACATAGATGCATTGCCACAACTGCTCTATGGCAGGCTATTGTGGCCAGAGGGGTAAGGGAGAGCATCAAAAGGTCTTGAGACCCAGACTCGCATCTGATACCATCAACAAGCAAACACCTTGCAGATTTTGACCTGTGCTTTGGGCCACTGGGATGAAAAAGGTTGAAAATTGCTGTTGTACACACTGCTCCAGCAGACCTGCATCTGGCACACTGGCCCAGGATAGGACCAGGCTGTAAGTAAATTAGCTAAAACATCCTGTATTTGCGCTAGTGCAGAAACAATGCTATGCACAATTACTTGGGAGTAAACCCCTTTGAAATAAATAGGACTGATTCAGTAAGCATGCTTAGTAGCAGGCTGCAAATCTTTTGCAAATCTGGATTACAACAGCAAAAAATCAAATTTATAATGAAAGAAAATAACAATCAACTTAGCTATTTTTGGAGATGCATTACTGTCTATTGCAGAATCCATACTATTTTTCAGAACAATTTTTTTAAAAAAAGATTCTTAAGGCATCTGTTCCATAGAAGTGATGGTGACTGAGCCACTGGAATAAAAATAAAGGTTTGGGTGTGTTCATTACTTTACCTACTGCGGAATGGGTTGGATAAACCATATGTGTGCCTGCAATTAGACATTATGATTTCCAAAGTATTTACTTACCATTTGCTGAACCATTGAGTAATTACCACAGCAAAATTGCACAATCTGTCAGCTCTGTTAGCTAAGTATGCTGCTGGACAGCTTGGGCATATGTACCTCACCAAGTCCACAGGCTTTTACACACTTATCTAGGGCTTAAGTGTTTTATAACTTTCATTCGTTTTTGGTTAAAATTTCCTTTATAATCACACAGTAATAAGGACATTCAGTTATCCATTTATTTCATGCAGGAGAGCTCGCTTGCATGATTTCCTCATTATACTTCCCGAGTCATAGAATGCTGTTGGGTTGTATTTCCAGAGAGCTATGTTATGAAATTAAATTCTGAAATTTAAGGAACTTGTCTTGTTTTTGTCATCATAAATGAACCCGGGGAAGCCAACAAGGCAGTGTTATTATTCTTCTGTATTCAGTTAAATACAGAATCTCCCAATTAAATTACAGATTTGGCAGACCTAAAACAGGTAAACTATACTTTGCAATTTTAGAAGCATCATTCTCTCTATAGAGTAGACCATTTTGATCTGTCATCCTTTAAAAAGGATGCAGCTGAAGGCAAGATTTTAGCTTAATATGGGAGCTCAGCCCAAGGTAAATTAAAGCATAGGAAATCAATTTGTCCGAATATGTGAGAAGAAACAGAAAATCTTTGTATTTTTGTGGCAAGGAATAATTCATCTGAAATGGAACTAATCTAAAGCTGTTTGTGGGCCAAACTATCCTCTGTCTGACTACTGTTGGGCCTGCTGTATATTTCTTTGAAGTGCCTGATTGTAATCACTAACAGACAGGATAAATGGATATAATTGGCTTTGGCAGTTCCTGATGTTGCAATCTAGCTCCAGGGAACACAAATCTACAAGTGTTTTAGGTGATAGGGATTTGCTGGACACCTATAGAATTGCAGAACTGAAAAAGATCAGAAAAAATGGACATGTCAATCTCCAGTGAGACCAAATCCTCTATACCCAAATGATCCCTTGCAATGGGAAATACCTGTTCCTTAAAATACCTATCTGTGAAGAATCAGAGTATCCAGAAACCTGCTTTCAATTGATCCACTTTTAATAAATGAATTCTTATTTGACTGCTACTCTATAATGTTTTCTATCCTTCTGAGAACTGAAAGAGATACAAATACAGAGGAGGCATGCTACCCAGAGGAAACAGGAAAGCGGCATGTTCTTGTTCCCGCCAATCTCAGTATTTGGGAGTCTTGAGAAAACCGAATCCCCAATGTGGAAATTTTACCATATTGATAATTCCAACATGACAAGTTGTCACTTTGTGGTATATTCTAAAGTATGACTAAACCTTAATAACTGGGTTATTCCAGAATAATCAGGGTAACTGAATAGGAATGAATGGCAGCTACTGTAATTATTCAGGAAAGAGGACCAAAGCCAACAGAAATTCTCCTCTAATTTTATATATTCCCAATAGGTGCACATAGTACATCATTATCACTATAGAAACTACTTAGTAGTTAGCTCTAAAAATCAGCTCCGCTTCATGGTTTTGTGGCCATGAGCTGCTCATCATGCTCCTCGTGGTACTCACTAACAATGAAAGGTGTGGAGTGGATGTAATAGGCCACAAAAGACCAAAGCCAAACTTAGAGTGGTCTGTTCTTCCCTTCATTTAATAGATGCATTTAGATTAAATTTGAAACTATCTCACTATGAATAGCTACAGCAATTTAAAAGCCTTAGATGCCCATCTAAAAATAGCCCAATTTGCATAAATTTGCATTTCTGGACTCTGGATCCGGATGGGCATCTAAGGGTTACGGAAGGGCAAATGGAAGCTGAAATAAGGAAGATTTTGTTGAAAGCCCAAGGTTTTTGACATTGCAGTAAAATGCAGTGGAAAGAGTTTCTGTGAAAAATGTAGCAGGTGCAAGGCAGCCATCTTCTTATATCCATGTCCCTTTGCTGACTTCCCCAAATGCTGTAGAATAGTATTTCTCAAACTGTGTGTCCAAGACCCACCAGTGGGTCATAACCCAATTATGGGTGGTCAGAGCGGATATGAAGGGTTAAACAAGCCAATACTTGGGAAGGAAGCCCTGGTGCCCATTCACCATTATAGCGACATCTTTTGGCATTTATAAGTCTAGGGTCTCTAAAAAGTTAGAGAACCAATGCTGTAGGGCAATCTGGAATCCTAATCTATACAGGTTGCTACGCAATGTTGTGGGAGAGGCCCAGAGGTTGCATGACCTAGATTGTCCCCAGAACCAAAGCTGTGATTGCTGCCTCTGCTGTGGTGCTATTGAAAAGAACAAAGTTCTTCACCTTGCTTTTCAAGCGGTTTCTTCAAACCCTGAAGTTTCCTCAAACCCTGAAGACCTTCCAGTTTCATTTAAAGGGTGGTGCAGAACATCACTGTAAAAAAATAAATAAAGCTGCACTTTTGGCTTTAAAGAGACTTCAAATGGAACAAGGTAAGGAGGAAGATGATCAGCTTGTTAGATGAGCCAACAGGAACATACTGTAGTTGTGTGTCTCTACTGTAGTTGTGTGTAGTTGTGTGTCTCTACAACAGGAACATACTGTAGTTGTGTGTCAGTTTCAGGCTGGAAGGAAGAGAGAAAAGGTAAAACACAGCCTGAATCCACCACCCTTTCTGTCCACACACAATCCACTACTGATGCAATCCATTTCACCTCACCTCATAGATGTGCTTGCAGTGGGAAGGTCAAGATTGTCTTCTCAATTATTTCAAATTATGTAGGCAGTACCACCAAATATAGCATTGAGGGCCACTTTTATGGCTGGATGAGAGAATTACATGGAGCTACTAGAATGAGATGGCTAGTACTCTTCATTTTGAAAATGCCAGTCACTTATTGAGAGGTGGTGGTGGAGGATGCTGAGTGCTGCCCTCTACTGCTCTATCTTGGCTGAAAATGCTGGTATCTGTTTAGAGGGTTCCCTCTCAGCAGAAGTGCAGTGGCTCTGTCTGCGCAGTCCTTATTGCACACAGGTTCTTCATGGCTTCTTTTTGTGAGCCAGGGAGTTCCAATAACCTTTTTCTCTGACAGAGCCAGGTGCGAGATTTTCCCATGTGGTTGTTTTCAGAATTAAGGCCTCCCTACATGAAGCCAAAGCAATAAGTTCCCTACATGACGATTGTGCTAACCTCAGAAATCCATGCCCTAAGGTTGCTGTGGAAAACACAATGCATCATTTACAAGCTGGCAGATGCCGCAACAGCAGCTCACACACAAAAAAACAGGCTTCCACATGTTAATCTGAGGCAGTAAGGACACAACAGGTTGTTGTACAAATCAAAAATCCTGCATCCGTGTGACAAGGTAATGCAGACAGCCATGTGCTCTGTATCCCTATTAGGTTCCCTAAGGGAAAGCCTGTTCTACTTAGCTGCAAGGGCAGCAGTAGACATTAGTCCCACACGTTGTTCCCTAGATTAGGGCCAATGTGGCCTGTACCTATGCATTTCTTCTCCATAAACTGTGCTTTTTAAGTCCTTCCTAGAAGTTTTTTTTACTTTTTGCCTAATTAAATCCAAACAATACTGAGATTATGTTTAATGCTGTGACCTAGAGGTGCAGGCTACTAATCCATACCATATCATTGCAGGTTAATTCTATTTTAGTACGACTGATAAAAAAGCACTGTAAACGGAAAACACTGTTTTCAACTCTGTAGCCGCAAGCTGGAATTAATTTACTCACAAGCAATCCCACAGAAATTACAGTACTCAGGGCATGCTGTTGCAGGCTTGCTGCTGACATTATCCTCCCCTTTGCTTTATTACAGATCTGAGCGGAAAGAAAACCACAGCAATTATTTTCCAAATGTGCTGCTTGTTAATCTGCTGACAATAACAGCATGATAAATATATATATAAAAGAGATAAACATCAGGAACCACATATATATACAGAGAGATATATATATCTATATCTATACACACACACACTGTATATAAACTTTCAACAAAAGGAAGAAAAAAGTTGGGGAATAATCTAACAATGAAATATGTAAAGTTAGGAATGTATGGATTTTTGGCTTCTGTAGCAACATATCCTGAAAGAGAAGGGGGAAAAGTGTTAAGAAAACAAATTATAGTTTGTGGATGTGAGGGCTCTGACACTGCTGTCTGACAAATTGACCCCATTGCTTGACCTTCTGCAATATGTTTCCACAGGTAATTCCATAACTCTCCAGTCAACTTTTAAAGATTTCCTGTTTGACAGCTGGGAGAAAGGAAGTTCCCCATCACCATGGAGCCAAGCATCCAACATGAAACATCAGCATGCTTGAAACCTGTATAATTTATATTAGGTTTCATCGCCTGGCCGTACTCGCATGATGAAATTTATTTCTGCTGATAACTGAGGTTTTTTAGCTGTGCGGTGCTGAAGTCAGTGTGGCAAGATGTTTCTGTTTCTGTTGTTGTTGGAATGTGCGCTGGAGTGGACTGTGAAACTGATGAATGACCAACCGTGGCAGATTCATAATCCGGAACTTGGTGCAGCTGTGAGGAAACTAATGGCTAGCGGGGACCACAGAGGTCCCTAAGCTAATACCTGTCTCCTCCATCACAAATTGATGGCATTAAACAAAAAAGTTGACTCTTTTCACATCCTGCCAATCTAATTTTGGTGCCCCTGCAGCCATCTCAGTATCTAGTGGCACTAAGGGCACTAAATGCAGCCTGTGGGATGGCTCGGGTAGCATCTGTCATCTAGGCATGCTGCTGTCTCGGCTGTCTGGCAATAGGGGGACATTACTGGGCATTCATCCCCTTTGGCTGGTTACTACAGGACGGCGGTGCCTCCATGCTGTGTTCTTTTTCCACCGAGTGTCTCTGCATTGCCTTTGCCTCTTTGCTAAGCATATGGTTTCACTTTTCTTTTTCTTCACAGGGAACCGGGACAGTTGAGGCATAACTGCTTTTACTTGTTCCTCTCGGAAAGGTTGCATCGAAGGAAAAAGGTCCAAAAATAACATCAGTGTGATAAGTCATTAGTCATTCTTCACTGTACATATGTTAACTTGACCCACCGTATGTTAATTCATGCAACATTGGCCTCACATATGGCTGCAATAGGAATCCCAACTGATACTTCCTCCTGCATGGTGCCTCATTACAGGCAAAACTTCCCAGAGCTTCATCATTAACACTTAGGTGAAGTTCGACTTCCAAATTACTTTGTCGGCCTGAGGTCGGGAAAAAAGGGCAGCTCGAAAATGAAAAATAGAGGTTAAATGTGTCAATCAAATCCTGCTCTCCATCAAAGATAGTCTCGATGAAATGGGCGCTTACTACATTTTGCTGTATAAATATTTTCTTTGACATTTGCAGTATCCAGTCTGTTCTAAATACTTTATATTTTTAAAAAGCAAAACTGAAAAAAACTAGTCACATAGCAGCATTCTGAGTGCAAGTGTAACTTGCTAAATTAAAAATGGATACAGAGTCATGGACAAACAATACTGGATGAGAATAAGCAATTATTATGAGTATAACATGTGTGAAGAATACTAGCCTAAGCAGGTAGTAATGGGGGTGAGGAGATAAACGTATTCCCATTACTGTTGCTAATCAACTGAAAAGTCTGTGAAGAGAGGGAGGTTGCTGAGAAAAAAAGATACAGAGAAATGAGACAGGATCTGAAGTACTTATCACCTGAATCTGAAACTTGGACAACACTTTGGAACAAGCTGCCTAAAGCCTCAGTTATTAGTCAGGTGTCTTTTTCCAGTATGATCTCACTCAACTAAGTTATATCTCACTGTTCTTTAAGGAGGCACGAGTATTAATTTTTTTAATTAACTTTGATTAGAATTGGGCACTTCTTGGAGTCTTCGTTTTTGGAGTGTTCTCAGGAAAATTATTTTTTCCTGGATTAGATTTTGTAATTTGTTAATTGGCTGGATCTGACTGCTTTGATTCATTTCATGTTTGTTCACTTGCCATGACTTTTGGCAGCAAGAGGAATATGGGAGTGCCATCTAGGCTGAAAACTGGGCTGCCATCTAGATGGAAAGTGGGAGCGACAGGCTACTCACAAGATCAAACTACCCAAGAGAGTGCTGATCCGATTAGAGACTGTATACTACAGTCAACAGGGGTTGCAGATGGCTCAATTGGGAAACGAAGGGCAAAATCCAGAGTAACTATGGGGAGTCCTTGCGCCGGTATAAGAACAGTTTACTCTGGATTGCAATATGAATTTCCCATAGGTTTTCACCAGGTGGTGCAGTAACTACGGGTGCACGTAATGTCTCTTATGTGCTCACACAGTTACTCTGGATTTGGCTGTTAGGGCCAATCCTAAATTCAGCCAGCACCAGTGTTGAGCCTTAGCACATGCATACTGTGTCGTGAACATGCTATGAAGCACACTTATGGCAGCTGGTGAGTAAGAAGTGCTGGTGCTGGGTCCATGCCAATCT
>JAREYC010000006.1:41010000-41017500 GCA_030015325.1 Cryptoblepharus egeriae
CAATCAGGTGTGCACAGAAGCAGCTCCTGGAGGCTCGTCCAGTACTGATAAGTTGGTGGCAGAGGTGTATCATGGATAGTAAAGGGGAGGGAGATGGTGGAACCTGGCAGCAATGTCTTGCACTAGGATCTTATCCCTTCTTTTTGAATCTGTCCTACACCTTTTCACTCCTCAGACTTACAGCACCTATATAGTTGGCATAGATCTCATTGTCCCTCCAAACAATGTGACATATTTCCAATTGGCATGGTGAGGGATAGGATTGGGATATTAATTAACTCATTAGTACTATAACAACTGTGAAACATTCAGGGTGAATTATTCATACATCTAGGATCCACAACTGTGCTCTATTTAGTGGCGTAGCTAGCGGGTGCAGTTGCACTGGACTACAAGCTTTAGGGGGGTTACAAGCTGAGCTTGACCCTAGTGGCTAAAATTGTGAAAAATGGGGTCTGTGTGAATGATGATACCACCATGTTATATATCATTGGAAAGATAATTTATGCAGAATGCAATGAAACAAACTGGAATATCTATATTCTGACAAAGGTTATGGCCAATTAACCGGAAAATGAAAACACAAAAGCCTATGGAACAATAGTGGATTTTCTTAACTCAAATTTCCCCATGTTACTGAGCCAATGAGATGTAATTCTGATACTGTATGGAACTAATAAGGTGTTAATATGAATCAGCTCTCAGTACATATATCATACTAAGTACATATATCAAAAAACAGTTACCCCATGCTAACTGGGTATACAGGCACTTCTAAATGGTGCTCCTCTACAGGGAAAGAAGGGAAAGAATAAAAATTCCTCTTTGCCCCAGCACAATTTCCCTAACCAAGAAGGGACAAAATTTTCATTTTTAAAAAACTTAATTAAATGTGATTTTATTTTGTGAGGATGGGGGGAAGGCAACAAAATCTTCTTTAACTGCAGGCAGCAAATAGGTGATTTAGCTATGCCACTGGCAGAGCAAAATGGGTAGTGAACTGCTGAGGAGCAGAGGCAGGTTTTTCCCCAATTTTCTTTTATAAAATACCCAGGGATGACATCAATGTCAGTTGTGACATCACTTCAAGGGCAACATTTTGAACTTTGCACTGGGCTATATGATCATTAGCTATACCACTGGCTCTGTCTTTGCATGGAATTCAGTAGAGTATTTTGTTACTCTCAAAACCTGAGTCTTCTTGAACATTGTGGTGAAGGACTGGCGAGGTGAACATTAATGATACTGTACTTCAAAAGTGTCCCAAACTCCATCTGAAAATCAGCAAAAGTTGAAGACCATTAGACAAACAGGCAGACATTCTAACATTTTGGCAGCAATATAGCTGTTGTATTTCCAAAAGATCCCATAGACCACTGAAAGACTTACCGGGAAATAAGAGAAAATATTTTTTTCTAAATTCTCCCAAGCAGGTGTTATAAGTGAAGGGAGCAGGAATAGGAATTGGTCCTAAACTAACCTCTAAACTTCACCAGTAAAAGACACTATAGCCGAATTTTATGCAGTGCCAATCACAAATAAGTCTCATTACAGTTAATGGAGCTTACTCCCAGGTAAGTGTGGATAGGATTGTAGTGAGATTGAGAAACTGGAGATTCTAGAAGAAAATATTAATGTTGGTTCTATCCAAGGGTTGATTCTTCTTCTAAATAATTTAAACAAATGGCTGGTAGTTCTGTCTGAAAGAGCACTTTTATATAGTGATGCCTCTGTGATCCTGGTGGCCTAATCATCATCCACTGAAGGGAACCTAATAAGCCTTGATGTTAGTTATGTCTATTTATGATAATTACAATAACAGTGAACTATGGCAAGTTACGAACTGAATTTGGTATGCTGACGTTTTGGCATCATCTCAAAGCGCTGCATCCAATACAATATACAGTTGGTTGCCAACAATGACACTACTGAATGTGACATCAACATTTGAGTTGTCTATGCTTCTGAATATGAAGGTAGTAGTTGGGAGGGTGAGTCTCAGACAGAATTACTAGTAGTAAAGAATTTGTTAGAACAGGAAAGAAAACTTGATGACATGTTTTAGCCTGCCAAGCCTCCAGTTTTCATTTTTGAAAGTTGTCAAGAAGGCAGCAGTAGCACCAAGATACAATCTCAAAATGTGAATTTTATCCTCTTTCACTTGGGGCACAGAGAAAGTAAACATGAAACTAATGCCCTTAATCTAGATAGGTGAATGAAAGAATTCAGAGAGAGAGAGAGAGAGAGAGAGAGAGAGAGAGAGAGAGAGAGAGAGAGAGAGAGAGAGAGAGAGAGAGAGCGCACTATATCCAACTTTTTCTTTGCAATTTGATATTATTCCCTGGCATCCTGAAAATCCCAGTGTTGCCTCCTTTCATTTGCACGTGGGCTTCTTCTAGGGCATCCAGTGTATCTTTAATATGATTTCCTGCTTCAGAAGTTCTATCTGTGCTTAATAGTCTGTTTGGTCTATTTTAATCTTCTGTTCTTTCTGAAACGCTTGCAGGTAGGTCTGCCAGTGTAAAATCTATTGTGATGTACAATTCCTTGTAGAGGCATTAGGAATATTTTCTTCTTATAATTCTATAAATGGTCTTTTAATCCAGTGCTATTTACATATTGACAATTAACATTTACAATTAAAAAAAATCTAGGGCCAAGTAAGATGATTGACATCATATTTTGTTTTGCTCATACTTAAAACAACCAACAAAACAAAGTTTGCTGCTACATAATCACTACTGCAGCCTCTGCTTCTTTAATATAAAAGGGAGAGAGGAGGGAAATGTCTCAAATAATGCTGCTGGTGTGCAAATGCTCAGCGGCCAATTTGCCCTCCCCCTGGCCTGAGGCATCAGGGACAGGCAGCAGTCCCTGAGAGGCTGCTGGGCCACTTGGAGGCAGAGCCGACTGGACAGTTGGGCAGCGGGTTGGTGTTAAATTGGTCATTTTTGGAAGGAGTCATGTGGGGGGGGGGGGGGAGGTAGCTAGGCGTAGGCCTCTGTGTTCAGGCTGAGGTGGCAAGAGGCGGGGTGAACCAGATCCTGCTTATAATGCTTGACCAGCTCTAAAGTACGGTCTGGCTAGCCCCTGTCCTGGAATCAGGTGAAACCAGTTAGGCAACTGGCTGGTTGAGCATCCAGCCACCTCGACCTTCAGGTTGACATTGAGGGGCACCTTTAGCATCCAGAGAGGTGTGTCCTGAGCCAGGCTGCTTCACCCTGTTTGAAATCAGGGGTCATGCAGATTGCTGCTGCCCCACTTAGATCTCCACACGACATTTAGTGCAGTTGCTGTTTTTGGTTTTGTATAGTTAAGTGGCCCTTTTAAATCCACGCCTGTGTCTGATGTCTCTTTTGGCCAGTGGGAGGTAAAGTGAGTTCTATCATCAATAGTCTGTTCAGTATGTTCTAAGAGGAAAAATTGGCTTCTATCACTCTTCAGAACATTTAATGTCAGTCTCTTCCCAAACTTCAGGAATACCCTCACCCAGCAGGGTAAATTTTGGAGTCATGCTGAGGATTTGGATGCCACTGCCAAGCTGGCTGCCTTGATGACTGATGCTGTTTCGGTGGCTGGAACTTGGGATGGGAAAGCAGCTCATGTCCATCTTACCTCTTAGAGACAACCAATAGAGACACTTGCCAATAGAGACAACCTACTTTGAAATCTAGGATGCTGCTTATCCCCATCATGCCTTTTAATCTATGATGGACATCTCCTCCATAAATCTGTGCAATCCAATTCCTTGGCCTGCTCTATGTAGAGGGCATAATGAGAGGGACCAACCAAACCTGGTTAGAAGTTTTGTTCTTTCCCTGCATTCCATTTCCCAGTGTGGAGAATTTAATCCCAGTGTGATTCCATCTAAACCACTTTCATGCTTCCCATGAATGAAAAGCAGAGCGGCACACAGATTGGGATGACTAGCCTTTTAATTGGGAAGTAGGTGGACCCTGAAGACAAGTGGGCAACCTGTTGTTTTCCCTTCCCTTTACTTATCTGTAGCCTTCTTGGTCTGTGTTTCTTCAATTTGAAGTGAACAGGTTCAGGGGATCCCAGGAATCCTCATTAATGGCTGCCTGCTTTGCCCCCAAATCCAGAGTAACTACAAGAGCACGTAAGAGACTTTACATGCACCCGTAGTTACTGTACCACCTAGCGAAAACCTATGGGAAATTCATATTGGAATTTCCAACAACTTATCCAGAGTAAGTTGTTCTTACATAAGAACTCACCATAGTTACTCTGGATTTTGCCCTTGTTCCTTCCTTGGAACAAGGCATCTTGAGAAAACTAACATGGCTACTGCCACTTGGAGAGCTTCAAAAACTCTGAATGCTTTCCGCCACCACTCCTAAAATAAATTCTTCCTCTCCATAAAAAGTTCACAGTTTTTGTAGACAGAGATACTAGTTTAGAAGTAAGAGAAAGGGTGGATGAGTTGGATCAACCCTGATTTTATACAGTACAGTTGAACTTTTAGTTACAAACCAAATGAACCAAGAGTTGTGTTAATATTTATGTGTGAAAATGCCCTGACAAGCAAGCAGAGTTACCACTTTGAGCAGCAAATTGGTCAACCACACCATTTTCCATAGTCAAAGGTAATTGGAATTTTGTGTATGATTGGAGCAATATCTGACTCCTATAAGCCAAAACATGAAAAGCCCTGTGCCAATTTTAGATTCTTCTCAACAAGTAGACTTTTCCAAGGCCAAGTTATTTGTGACTTATTAAAAAAAATTTTACGTTGATGATTTGAGAAATAAAATTTTACTCTCCATCCTGACTGTATCCTGACATTGTGTTGAAAACAGCACTGCAGATGAAATGAGATTTCCCTTAATCAAAACAACACTATTCCAAGAACACTTTCAAGGGAAGTAAAAAGCTATGCAGCAGAACAGGCCCCTTAAAATAGACCAGGCATGTTGTGTTAGTAACAGAAAATACTATAACAACAGGCTCCTAAATGTGATCTTTGAAGGATGTCTGTCATAAGCTTGGTCTTATTTTTTCACCCCTTTCCTTTTAAAAAAGGGGAAAACAATGCCATCTTCCCAAAGGGAAATAGGTAATAAAATCTCAAGCAGGATTTCCTATTCATAATTTTCCATTCATTCTGAGAAGTGGGGAGGGGGAACCAAACCTATGTGAAATAGCATTGATGACACTGAAATCATTAAAAGCTTGGCTCCCTCATCCAACAGTGGTAAAATAAGGTGCATTTTACAGCCTCCCAGCTTATACACAGACACACACTTCCAAGCAGAAAACTTTGCAGAAAGCTATGAATTGTGTGCAAAATGATGCAAAGCATCTGATGAGCCACTCAAAAAAATAAATCCAAATGCATTTATAAAACACCCTGTTGAGTTTTGATCTGTAGTATTACAATTTTAATTAATAGAGTTTTGTTACCTCAATTTTTTCCTTTCTTTTTTTCCTTAACAAATGTTGTGTTTTACTGCCTGCATGATCTCACTCACTGCTTTACAGTATCGATAAATGAAGGCACACCTGCGCTATAAACTGCCCTTTATATGAAGCAGGCCATTCATGTTTTTATAGCCCATTTTTCACCCATTGTTCTTGGGTCATGTCATAGGTGTGTTGTAATGTGTTATGGAGGTGGGCGGCTTGAAGATCAGCTTAACAAGATTGCCTAATTTCACCAACTTTAGTGCCAAAATTTGGGCTGAAAAATGCAGAACTAATATCCCAACAGGCATACTAAAGATGATGTCACTTCCTCAGAATCGTCCAAGACAAACATCTATTTCCAGATCACTTGCACTTACAACATGAATCCTACTTCGTTTTAAAATCCCTTTACTTACTATTCATGATTCTCCCCCTAAGGCCCGCCAAACAAATTTAATACTAACCTGGTGAATGTCTGAACTTTCCTAGCTCTTTGGAAAGCTCCTCAGTTTTATGATGTTGCTTCATATAGTATAACAAGGTTCATTCCAAATGTAATGATGTTTTTGGAGACGGCAAACCTTTAAGCCTTTTTTTTTCTTTTTGCATTCTGCAATGCACGCACGCACAATAGTTTCATACACGCTCCTGTTACCTAATTAAGAATGAGAAGAAAAGATTGCCTTTCATAGACTTGGAAGGCTTTTTGAACCGCAAAAGCGAACAACATGATTTTGCTTTTTATTTATTAATTTCACATGACTCAAGGGCTCACAAGAAGGGTGACTTAAAATGCCAGCAAGAGCTGAATGGAATACACTTCAGTATCGCATGGCAGTCAGTGCCAGTACATTTTCATCTTGATCTGCATCCTGTTTTCACGTGAATGATGGTGGCTGCAAAGACAAAAATCTGCTTTTTTCTGCCTATGTTGTGCTCTCCATCAGTCAGACAGGAATACTCATGAAGAAATGGAATGTAGTATGTGTGCCAAGCAATGTACAACAACAACAATGTGTAAAAACACTGCACTAGTGTTCTTACTAGTGCAGTGATTTTCAACCTTTTTCATCTCACTTAACAAGGCACTGAAATTTTCAAGGCACACCATCCAGTTGTTTTTACTGCTAACAAGGCATGCCAGGCTGTTCAAATCCCCCCATTTTCCTATTAATTAATGTCAATCTCCAAATTCCCACGGCACACCTGAGGACTAGCCACGGGACACCAGTGTGCCATGTGACACTGGTTGAAAATCACTACACTAATGCAATATCCTTAAAGTGTATTATCCCAAACAGGAGAATACCACCAATTACATCCATGAGTATATCTCTGCATAGCAGGGAGGGCTACCCACAGACTGCCCTGTCCTATACTGTCTGGCCAGAGCTGTATCCAGTGCAAGTTTGGATATAGATCTAGTGCAACTTAAAGCAAGGAGATGTATTTCCCCATATTCCATGTGCAATTTCACCTTTTGCTGGCCAGGATGTAGCATGGAGAGAAGATAGCATATCCTCACACAGACCCCCTGACTCCCAAATCATCACAGATGTGCTTTATGACACATCTGCGACTCTCCCGGGCCATTGCAACAGACTTGTGCCAACCCTGCAAACCTTCTGAATTGCACTCACAACTGTTTAGAAATTATTTGAAAAGAGGCTCAGTATGTTTGGTGATTTTTTTCACATATTTGAATGGTGGGAAATATAGAGTGAAATTCCCATGTAGTGCATGAGTCAACCACTTAGGGCAAAACTGTATGCAGTGTATTTCTGTGCTTTAACTGTGTAGGGCCACAATTTGGATCAGGGCTACACTGCAGAGATAGATTATGGAGTAATCTAATCCTAGCAAAGAGCACTTTTAGGGTTAAATAGGTGTTTTAACCCATTTTTGCTCAGTCCAGAAGTATGCACATTTGATCCCTACATCTGACCTCTGGGCATTATGTTTGACGCTCCTGGTCTAGCCTAACATTTGCTTGAACCAATTAGACGGGCATAGTGTGATGGCAGGCATTCCATATGCAGAACTGGTACCCTGAGAATAGCGGAGGTGTCAGAA
>JAREYC010000006.1:41022500-41092500 GCA_030015325.1 Cryptoblepharus egeriae
CCGCTCTGTTCTTGCAGCATCTTAAACATCCCTTTCTCCTACAAATCTCCAGAGTGCTAGGCTATACTAGTTATTACCAATTGAATTTTCAATAGCAAACTTACCAAGCCCTAACTTTGACAAATTTTATTTCACATTTGTCAAAGGAAATAAAGCTGACAGCATTACAGGGGCTGTGTACTAAAAGTAGTATCTCAATTCCAACAGTCTGTCCAACCTTTCCTTCCTAGGGGAAGCATTAAATCTGGGCCCAATTCACAGCTTTGTTTGAACACTGTATTTTTTCCTTTTCTTTGCACCTTTGATATTTATTTCAATGTTAAATCTCTTCTTCCCTTCATCTATTACCCTGTTTTATTTCTGTTTTTGAGAACCTATATTTTTGCTAATAAATATTCACTACACCATTTCATCCTGTATTTAATATGCCCAGTGCATGTTTGCTGTGCTAACTTCTCAACAGATTGAGTGGACATTCCACTGTTGCAGTGCAGTCATAAAATTCAGGAACTTATAAAATCCTACCTTTCCTTTCCTACCATTGGTTTTTGCTACAGTATATTTTTTCCACTATTTTCCCCCACTGGCTTCAATAGCTCAGAACAGAACCACAGCTCCTCCCTGTGGTCCCAAGATTGGATTACTTCATAGCCACACACCGGAGAGAGTTCTCGCAATTCTTGTTCAGCTTGCTCAACAGCTCTACGAGTTGACCACAGTCTGTTCCCGGTGATCCGGGCATGATTTCAAATGTTAAAAAATGTGCTAAAGGGGAACAACAATATGTTGAGGCCAGAGACTTACTATGCACTAAGTTTTCATACATAACACTTTTATTGTGTGTGCCGCATCTATAATTTTTTTGTCAGCAAGTCACATGAACAGAATGCGAGTTCATTTGCTGAAATATAGAGCTTGTCATTTTAACAGACTTAACATTCATTTAAAGTAAATTAGAATTATAGCCCACTTCTCAAAAAGGCTTAGCATATGACAGGGGACTGTGCAGTAACACTAAAACACATACTGTGTTCATCTTTGATCTATTACATCTCATCATCTGACAAAGGAGTTAGGTAGGTAATAGACAGAATTGTTTGATCACAGGAAAAAATGTCCCATTCTGGACTATAGATTGTAATATTTATTTTTATTTTTAAAGAAGGGTTTTTTCCCCCACTGCATCTGATTCTTTTAGTGAGATCTTTACAATTGCAGGGTTTACTCCAGTGTAATATCTGATGAATAGCATGGATATCTTTTTTAAATAAGGAAAAATATAAATGCTGAACTCTTTTTGCCTGATGTCAATACAAAGTATTCAGTGAAACAGATCAACACGGAAGTTGCTGTTTGCCCAACTTCAGATGCCCTGACAGAATGACTTTAGAAGGGTTATCATTCTTCATGGTGGAAATAGCCTTACCCCATAGGTACTGAATATATATTGTATATATGAGAGAGAGAGAGAGAGAGAGAGAGAGAGAGAGAGAGAGAGAGAGCTCTGAATAAAGCAGAAAATACCAGTCTTTTTTAATTTTCTGTCTCAAAGAAAATCTGCCTTCATAATTCAATTTTTTTTGCTCATATACATTTGCACAAGCAAAGACATATCACCAAAAACTGACCTTGCAAGGAGAGCTTATATGATCCTCACATTTGTGACCTTCTTCTACCTTTTCTGTCAAAATCCTCCTAAATAGTTATATCTAGATACATATGCCCCTGTACCTTTGGCTTGATGAATAAGACTCACCACCCTTTTATGTACCACTAGCACATGCCTGCTAAAACAAAAGATTTCCTGAACTGCTTTCTAATGCTTTAAGAAAAAAATAAAAAGCAAGCAATATAAATAAAACTATACATCCTGCCGTTAAGTATACATGAAAAATAAACGGGCAGCTTTTTTAAGGAAGGCTTCCCCCCTCCTGTCTTCACTATGTGAAGTATAAACTGGAATGTGCAGAACTGTTATGCACTGCACAAACATTTCAATGGACATAACGATTAGTATAGCTGACATTTGCAAATGCAGATGTTTATGATGTGAATAATGAATGGAGAACATAGTTTATTTGTTTTTAATGAAGTAACATATAACTTTATCCAGAAATCTTTAGCTGCCCTGCAAGATTTTATTTTATTTTTTAAGTATTTATTTTTTTAAAAAGTCTTTGGGTCTTATTTCTTGAAGAAAACAAAATGTACTAAAACATGTCGGTAATAAATATGGACTATTTCCAGGAGTGTCGTGAACTCAGATGACAATGGATGCAATTAGAAAGAGCCAGCTATTGATTTCCAGACAGGAAATTGTGTAACTTTCAGCACAATCCAAACCACGTCTATTCAAAAGTAAGGTCCATTATGTTCAATGGGTCTTACTCCCAGGAAAGTGTCTTTAGGATTGCAGCCTTTGTTTTATAAGTCCTCTTGTAGAATTCAGAGCATTGAAGTGCTTATTTCACACCAATGTGTAAATCTGTGTTTTTTTTCTGCAAAGAGAAAACTGGCAGAAAAGTAATTTTCAGCCTGATCCTATGACTCTTACTCCAAGTAAGTCTTATGAATTCTAGTGGGTTTATACCCAGCTTAGCACCGAGGGTTGCAAACCTTTGAATACTAACTTGGCTTCTTTGGACTAGTGATTTGGTGCCACATAAAATGCATCTGACACAGCTCTTCATTAGCCTACTGCTATGGAGCATTCCTCACATTCATTAGTGATTAATTCAGACAGATATTTAACTTAATAAGGTAAGCAGATAAACAACAACAACAAAAGGCCCACTGTATATGCCTTTAGTCCTCTAATTGGATTTTTGTGCTCTAATGATCAAGATTAACACCTTATACCAGTCTCAGGCCTTTACCACTGGAAAAATATGTGAATACATGACTGGAACACCATGAAGAAGAAAGGGTTAAGATTTTGTTTGAAAGTAGCAATCTTATCATACAACCAATCAAAAGATATATTGCTCCCAAATAAATATATGCCTGTAAACCTTTTTAAACACATAGTACAGTTATAAAAGCATCTAAAATTTGTTTATGGCTTTTCCAGACAAATTCATTTGCCCCATGAAAATAGTTCAAGCTCTGTGAACAATCAGTTGAAGTCAATGTTGGTCTCACTATGTATGTACTGTACAGTGTGGCTATTTGTCTGAAAGTTCCTTGAGGCAGAGACCTTCTTGTATTAGATCATGAATAAATGGCTGGACATCAGTTCCTAAATGGTATGTCAGTTTGGTTTAATCTATCTATCTAGCTACAGTATTTATATACCGCTTTTCAACTAAAAAGTTCACAAAGCGGTTTACAAAGAAAATGAAAAAAATTAATACCTAATTAATAGTTAAGTCGCAAAAGGGCCCACAATCTAAAATGCAAAAAAAGAACACCAGCAAAAGCCACTTTACATTGCTGGTGTGTGTAGGGCCAGTTTCTTTCCCCATGCAAAATAAAGGAGGAACACCCACTTGAAAGAGTTCCTCTTGCCCAGTGAGCAGGGGTTAATCTGACATACCATCTCCTGCAGCATTTATAGAGGAATTTGAGATTTAACCTTTGGTGTTGAAAAGCATCTGTTAACTCTAGTTTCCAGGGAATTAGTAACATCTAATATTAGTGACAAATCCCTAAGAATACCTTGAGTATCTTTGTCTTCCAGTGTTACCCTACACAGTGGTATTCTGTGCTAATATATCAACCTTATGTAGTGTTATTTTAAAATAAATCAAAGATACATAATGTCAACAATCCATTTAAATAAGCAAATGATTCCATGTATTTTTGTGTTTTGTCCTCTTAATGTGCCCAACACAGACATAGAACTGTGTTGGCCTGAAAGATTGTAGTAGTTTTGGAGCCTACCTAGAGTTGCCATATGTCCCAAAAACCCAGGGGACAGTCCCAATTTTGGGGGATTGTGTTCATATACTGACAAGTGTGACAAATCCTGTCCTGATTTTGTGGAAGAGAACCCTAAGCCTGTCCTATAGTCACCAAACACTACAGTTCAAAGTGTTTGGTGTGCCTTTCACAATTTGACATGCAAATGTCACTATTATATCTTTATATTCCCACTGAAATTACTGAGTGGAAGTGCTGATTCAGTTTCTTTCTGCTGAAATATATCCTTGCAAGTCAAATGCTGTTTAATACATGCCAAATCTCAAATTTACTCTTAAAAATAAAGATTGCATAGCATTTGTATGGGGTGCGTGTGTGCGGAATAACTCATTTGCCTTATTTATAGTTTAAAGGTTATGTCAAAACTAATTTCATCTATGAGCTTTAATAAGAGCTTTTAGACCACCAACTATAATATTTAGGATGAAGAATCCTGAAACAGATAAGGCATTTGTTCTCTCTATGTTAAGTGTCTCAGAATCTATCTACAGGGTAGCCTTGAACCTGGAGCTCCTTTTGCATGGTTTTTGTAGCACATTTTTTAAAAAGACCATTTTCCTTTAATTCTTTTCTTTCTTTAATGGGTGACTGGATAAATTCAGTGGTGGATTTTTGTGACACTAAAGCAGCAGATAAGTCTATGATGCACTCTAGCTATGTGGTTTAAAAATCCCTTACCATATGTTTTCTCACTGGAATGCCTCATCTTGCAAAATTACAGGAACCGAAGCTTAAAAACACAATTAGGTAGTTTTAAAATGAAGTATTAAAGAAATATTACATATTTTTTTCAGGATTGCCTGCAATCGTTTTTCCTCCTTTGTCTCTCCCTCCTTCCCCCCCCCCATTTCTTTTGTACCACTTTTAAAAAATTGTTCCAGAAGAATCACTGTATTTGAATGTTATAGTAATCATGCTCTACATTTCTTTCTCTGATTAGGTTACATAGGCTGTGGTTAAATTATAAATGAAAGAATAAACGGCCGGAGAACTTGTCATAACAGCATCTTTAATGTTACAGAAAAAAAATGGGTAAGGGGGTGAGGCATTGAAAGATGCAAAGAGACAACTTGCTTATTTTCTTCTTTTTCATGACTTATATTATCTATAAAGACAAGTGGGGCTATTTGTCACCAGGCTTTCACCACCACCAGATATTCTGAAAACTAAAGCAAAATATCTGCCCAATGAGGGGGGGGGAAATGCAAGAAAAGAGAATATATAAAACATATGTATATTGATATGCATGAAAAAGTATAAACTTTGACTTAAACTTCTTGATTTTATGTCTGTGAAGTATTTTGAACCATTTTACTTTCATTCTCGCAATGTCTATCACAAAAGGAATACACAGATCCCAATGCGGGATCCTTTTGTATGTTTCTTCCAGCTGTTCTCAAATTGCTTTGTAACTGTTATCTGGGGTAGATATTTGCAAGTTTTCAGATGTGTTTTAAATTTGCTTTATGTTACAACACAGTCACACATAGTGACTACTCACCTATGCAGAGTATGGGTAATCAAATGCATATACAGTATGATCTTCTGTAAATTGTCAAGACTGAAATATAAATGTAGTATAATAATGTTATTAAAATAATTTTTAGCATTAAAAAAAATACGCCTGTGATAAATATTTGACTGTGCTTCAGCACTGTTTTCTTGGTACTTTCTAAAATGTTCACTAAGAAAACCTGGTAAGACTGGTTTGAGGGGGATGGTTTTACTGCCTTGCATTACACCACAAATACAGCTACTTTCCAAGCAACAAAAGCTTTATTTTTAGGTCCAAAAACATGCTTCTACTCATCTCTTCCTAGTCTTAAGACAAAACACACCTTGCTAAGCATCACTTTAAATATGTCACATCTCACTCAGTGGCTCCCCATACATGGGCAAAAGGAAGTTGATGTGAAATTTGAAGCTTTAATTGACATTTTCTGCAGTGATGTGAGGATAGTCTTGGTGAATGGGCTCTAAACATTCACAAACAGGAAATGTTTTTCTTTTGACATCTGTGCCTGTGAGCTGTGCTTTTTGTGTGTTATGTGCACCCCTGTAACCTGCCTTAAGGATTCTTTTTTTCTTTCTTTTTAATTTTTTTAAAAAAATTATTCCATGAACTATCAGTGTTCCCAGGATAACAAATCTTCTTTTACAACCCTTGGTGGAGTTTGGTTAGGGGCTACCTCTGAGCAACATGAACTTGGCCTTGCTGTGTGTCTCACACTAATACCTTCACTGTGGTAAGGAATCAGGATACTTCAGAAACAGCCTGAAGCCATACAGCTGATTATTTCCCCAAATTTGCATCTTTTCAACAGTAATGGGGATGTCTTTCACAAATGCTCCCAGGCTCTAAATAGATGCTAAGTGGTTGTTCCTAGTTCCTTGTCTCTCTGGGGCCCTTGGAGAGTCTCACTTCCCATCCCACCCACCCTGCTAGCAATGCTGGCCTCTGGCAGCTGTTTGTGACCCCTGGCATCTGGCAGAACCCTACCAAAAGGTGGGAGTCAGACAAGTGTTGGGACCTCCAATAACGCCTGCCTGTACAAAATAGCATTATTCTGTCTTCCAGGGGAGAGAAATAAGTGGCCTCCAGGAAATGGGAATGATCTCAGGTGTCCTTTGACTTCTCAGTTTGTGCAGCCTGTATGGTAAAGAAAGAGATGCAGGTTACCTACTGAGATAGTTAACATAGTTGGATTCTTCTAGCACAAGGAAATCTGTGGGGTATGCACGAAAGACAAGAGAGTGAAGTAGGGCTTGAAAAGAGATCGGGTGGATAGAGAGCAATTGAAGAGCTACATATTCTCCAGTGTGTGATAGAATGTCAGTGATGAGAAGAGTTGGGGAGAGGGAAGGCGCATGAATGCGTTTCCAAGAGCTGTTCTTGGTCCTTTAAAGGGATAAATTAGGGCAGAAGAAATTCCCCCCTCCACACACCAGATTTTGCTCTGCTGAGTAAGGGCCCTTAAAAAAATAGGGTTTAAAAAATAATAAATACATGGAAAAAATGGATGAGGATTTTTGACAAATTGATGATAGTATGAAATTGCTTTTTTTAAGAGGAAAATTTCACATTCTGCTTTCATTGGAACATGGCCCTCCATGCGCTGCCAAAATGAGCTTCAGTGGTTCTATCTCTGGACATGGCTTCAGGGTGTAGATTCGTGTGTGCCAATTTTGTGGACAAGGTAGCTGGGATGCAAATAACCTTGATATGCCAAATGACACGTTAAGACTCACATCTGCATCAACAGAGGTTCAGCTTAGAATCAACTCAAGAGTCCAGCTCCTTAAGTGAATTCACTTCTCTCAAATGAATACTGAAGATGAGAACTGGGCCCCAAATGTGCACACATGTGAAATGGATTGCATCATAACTGGAAACATCTCATGAATGCTTAAACACATAAAATAGCTAGCATCAGCAGCCCTAATGCAAACTAATAAGCTATGAGGGTGATTGACAAGTGTTGAGTCCCATTTCAAAGAGCTGGAGGTATTTTGATGTGGTGTTAGAAGGACTGCTTGCTTCAAGCCAGTGTTTTTTTAAATGCTCGGGTTTAAATATTGAAGCTCATATTTACACATATACAATAGAGCAGAGGTGTCAAAACCCATTTCATACAGCAAGCCAAATAGAATCCATGGTATGTACTGAGGACCAGAATGATGTCATTATTAAGGAACTGAGAATGATGTCATTAACTAGGTAGTGAGCAGAAATAAGCACTTTTTCCTCACTTAGGAACTAATTAGCTACAAATGGCAGAAAAGATGGAAATCTTAAATCATATTTTTATGATATAGGAGAACCCAATTAACATGTAGGCCACTTTTTCAGTAGTGCCATTTCTGCCAAGGCACCATTTCACACTTTAGCATCTGAGAACAGGTGATGGTGTTGCTAGATGAGTCTAGTCATCACACAGGCTGGATATAGAGCTTCTGGAAGCTGCATCCAGTCCATGAGGCCTGACATATGACATCTCTGTAACAGCATCATTCAGATAAAGAGAGAAGCAACCCTATCAAATACACAATTAGATGCCAAGGTTCTCATTCACTTCAATGTTTGACACAATTCTGGGCAAGCCATTGAAATGAAAGGAGACATTTCCACTCATTGGAGTTCCATATATGCACTAGAGATCCTGTACATCTTTGGTTTTGTTTAGAAAATTCTAACTTCACACTCCCAGTAGCTGATCCACCTAAGCCATTCAAATTTTTAAAAAGGAAGACTTTCCATAGTGGAGTCATAGACTTGGTTGGGCCTTTTGGCCAGGTGAGCTAGCATGGGACACCATCTATACAACTCTGAACACCTCCTCCATTGCATGGATTCAGAACAGGTATAGCAAATCAGGAGAGCGTTCTCAGTTGATGGAGGAACAATGGGTCAGATGATCTCTTGGGGTGTATCATTTTTCAAGGATGCTACTTAGAAATGATCTCAAGAAGCCTCTGTACATGGCAAACAAGAGTTGGGAAAACCAGGATCAGACAGAGAAATATGTATACTAAAGTCATCTTCACTGGTTATAATGGATCAAAATATGAAAAGAATAATTCAAAAGCAAAGGAAATCACAAGTTTTGCATGAAAAATGTCGCTCTATTTGTTCCTTGCAAAGCTTGCATGCTCATTTAACATGTTTTGTATCATTTTTAAAAGCTACGCATATGAAACATTGCTTTGGAATGATCAGAGACATTTTATTCATGAACTTGGGACTTTGATTGCTTGACACTTTTAGATAACAGAAGGCGTTCAGCAAGTAGTCATGAAGTATCTTATGCCACTTTACAGAGATAAGTTTTCAGTTTTCCAACTCATTAGGAGCTGTCCTAGATGCAACCCTTTCTGTCCCACTGACGTATCTATGCCATAATTTGAAAGTTGGTTAGGATTGCGCCCTAAGATTTGTTAGTACGCCCTGCCTCAAATTCTCACAGGGCCTTTTCATTATAGCCCCACTGCTTTTAAATAGCCTCATCTAAAAGGTTACAAAATAGCAAGTTTACACTGGAAGAGAATGCAGTAGTACCCATTTTGGTGGTTGCCTTCCCCCCACAAGAGTAGTCTGAATATCAATTTGGCCCAAAGCAGTTTATTTTGCTGCTGGAGGTGAAAAGCATTGCAGGATTTATAAGTAAAAATCTGTTGGCCCCTAGATAATGTTTCTGAGATATCATCGCCTCCATACCCAAGACTGAGTCCTGAGGAAGCGATCCTAACTAATTCATGCCAGTGCAACTCACCCGTCTCCTCATTCTCATGGTAAGGTAGCAAGGCTGATACACATTTGTGCGCCTTGTGGCACTTTTGTGACACCCCCAGGACTGCACAGGACTTCTGTTGGTGTAACTGGAGGTTAGGAAGCAGCGTCTGTTTGATTTTGTGCAGACTAAACTGATCAATTTTGTCAGGGTGGCAAAGGAACAGGACACTTTTACCATTATCCAGACCTTTCAAGAGATACAATAAAATACTACAAAGCCCCAAACATGAGCCTTTAGCACTGTATAGCACTACCAGGGAGTGTTTTATATGGCTTAATTTTTTTATTTTATTGGCTTATGTTTTTTTTTTCTTGTGAGTCACCTTGGCTAGTCTAGGCAAGATATTGAGAAGCAAGAATTTCAGGAGTATAGAGAGGAAAGAAAGTATCCCTTTTCCATATCCCCTCCTGAAACTTTCTTCGGTGGAGTTCTGGAGAGGAGGCAAAACAGTTTCTTTCCCCCTAGGAGCAGCAAAGCCTATGTAATATCCCTTTCCTTTTTCACCTTTCTTTTTCTTTCAGAGTGAGATGGGGATGTAATAGCCTTTCTTCCAAATTGTGAATAGCTCTGAAAGCATTTGGGCACTTTAGGCCACTGAAGGCCATTTAACACATCTCTGGTCCTGAAAATCTCAGTGTACTCCCGCTCCAATACATTCTTATATGTAAATTTCTGTAGATGTATTCAAATTTGAAAAGTAAATTAGTTTTCTGCAGACCCATAGTGTTGTAGAGATATGGCAATCCTGCTAAAAAGTTTAGAGATCCCTGCCCTAGACAAGGGTGAGGTGATAAAGAAAGTACTTGCACATGACTGCTTACTTCTAGTGGATGTTCTATTCTGTTCTAGTGGTTTCTGCTGGTGTTCTTTTGCATTTTAGGTCCCTTTTGAGACAGGGACCCATTAGCTATTAATTAGCTATGAATTTTTTTCATTTTCTTGTAAACCACTTTGTGAACTTTTCAGGTGAAAAGCAGTAAACAAATACAGATAGATACTTCCTCCAAATAAATTTTTTTAGGGAAGTTCTATATGAAAGCATTGAGTGGTTATTCTTTAGAGATACATTGTCCCAAACTAAAACACTTTGCATGACTTGTTTCCAGGGTCATGCAATGTGGGAGAGCAGGTGAGCCAAGACCACCCCATTCTTGTCATGGAAAAGCACCACCTGTTTACTCCTGATAAAATGGGTGCAATGAGAGCCTTCATGGCTGTAAGGAGAGCCTCCTCAGGTGTAAGCAGGAAAGGAAGCTGTTGTGCTTTTCCACAGACAACAATAGGGCAGTTCTGACACTTTGCTGCTTTTGCACTGAACATCCCAGCTTTCTTACATGCCTTCAAATGCTTGGTAGCATCTGGAATGATTCCTTCTTTGGATCATTTTTGTCTGTTTTCTCCTCTTGTTTCTACATTTAGATGCCACCCATGGAGAGGGACAAAGAATGCAGTCGGGGAAACTTTTTTTTGTTTTTGTTCAAAAGTTGTCCTTTACAGTTAAGGTGTAAATTACACAGCATTACCTTTGTGTATGTGCATAATCAAGCTCAAGTTAAGGACAGTGTCTTGCACGGGAAGGGAAAAGCAGCTCTGCAGAAAGATTGTGACTCTGAAATGAAATCAACAACAATAGCCCTTTCCTTGCTGCATCGCATGTGTAGCTGGGACTACTTAATGCCCCTTATTTTCCTGTGCCTGGACCCAAGCCATTTTATAGCCCCGAGCAACGAGACGATCACAAGCCTGCCTCACAGGCTACTGAAAGGCTGCATCGTACCACAAATGGAATGCACAGCATCCTCGGTGAAAAATATTCAAGGAACCCAGCGCTGACGACAGCAAGGGGAAAGGTAAAATTAAAATGGCTGCTGCCGAGTTGGTGTGATTGCAACGTGTAAATCCCCCATCAGCCTTAAAAATTATGGGGAATGCTGAGGATATCTGGGAAAAGGTTCAAACAGCAATTTGAACTGCGAATCAAAGCCGCAGGGGCCAGTAAAATGGAAGATGAGCAAGCAAATGACAGTGTTTTTGTCGGTTGGGCCAGTACCCTGGAGATAAACCACACATTTCAGGCTGATGATTAAGATGGAGAAGGGAAGGCAAAAAAATGAAGAGGAATTGTTGGAAGGTCATTGTTTCTTGGAGGAAAATATTGGTGCTTTTAATTTGGACACTTTGTGTGTGGATATTTGCTTTGGAGCTACATAGCTTAGTGTCTGCTGTTTGGCACCTGAGAGTAGCCTGTCAGTTTTTATGTGAGGATGCTCAAAAATGCTTTTCTGGCATGCCTGAGGGCTCAATAGGGCAACTCTGTGTCAGAAAACTTAATGCATGTTGCACTACTGTTGGCCAGTACGATAACAAGAAAAGAGATGTCCCTCTGGTTGAACTTAAGCTGCAAACTAGATGTGGTCAGTTGAACCAGTCTGATGTATCAAACTTGGAGCCAAGAGTCCTGGATTCAAATTGTATATACTCTCCTGGATCAAATTCTTGAATATGAATATTAATACCAACCTAACAAGGACCATGATTCACAGCTAGCACTATATACTCTGTGGGGCTTCTTTCTTTCATGGCTCTCGCTCCACGCTGCACCACATACAGTACAATTCTAACCCCCAGATAGGTTGGCACATATCCCAGCACAATTCCCGTGCGGGCCTGGAGGTGTCACAAAAAGCAGTGGTGAGATTCAAATAAATTAAAAACAGGTTCTACGTCGCATTAGTAACCGGTTCTCAGAACCAGGCACTCATTAGCAAAGGGTTCTATAAAACCTGTGAGAACCCCCTGAAGCCCACCACTCTCCATAAGGCATTTCTGTGCCACTCCTGTGGGGGTGGTCAGGCCAGTGCACCAACACACACTGGCCTCCCACACTAATGCAGGTTAAGGGAGATGGATAAGTTGTGCTGGCCTAAATTAGTTAGGATGGTGCCCTCAGCTGGCTGTTTCATTCTATTAAAGGTGTGTTACAAATGTATATTTCATTGCAGTGAATATGAACCAAGGAAGTCATCTCAAAAGACAACAGAAAGTCCATTAAATGCATACAGGCATATTCTGTGATTCAATGATGTAATAACAATATGGGGAGTCTTACGTTTTTGTGCCTCAGTTTCACCAACTCTATAAAGATAAAAGCAGCATTATCAGCAAAAAAGGTCTGTGGCACCACATCTTATGGTGTATTCCCAGCTATAACTAACAACACAATCTACCATAATAGCAGGGTTGCAGTTGTGCCAATGTTGAGGGGTGTTGGCTTCCAGATGTTTCCTTGTCCCATTTGCCAGTATGTGAACACAATTCCCAAAAATTGGGATTGTCCCTGTTTTTCGGAACATATGTCAATTCTATAAGAGGGTGAAGCACCAGGAGGCACTGCTGTGTACCCTGTACATTTACCCATTTGGACTGGAGGTATGCAATAGTGCCCTGTTTTCAATCTGCTTGAATGCAAGTTCAGGCAGCACAAGGCCTAGATAGCATTGGACCTTAAATCTCTTCTTATAGGCAACTGTGAATTACAGAATTGTAATCATGGCACATGACTTCATGGAGCATTTTGATCGCATAGAATTGGCACAGTGATGCATTGAGATGCCTCCTAGGGACATACAAAAATGCAGCTGCATCTTCAATAAATGAGAAACCATTCTTCTTTTTCTTATAAGGCATGTATGACTTCCAAAATAATTCAATAATTATTTATTGACAGGGAATCACCTTTTGTGGCACCCGATATCGGTTTCCTTCACAAGCAAAATTACTTCTTCTGTTTCCCATTTATGCACCATACTGACTCACTGTATAGGGCTTACTTTTGAGTAGACATGGTTAGGATTGCACCCATTATCAATCAAATTAAAACAAATAAATAATTGTAAATACTTTAAAGTTAATCAAATAAATAATCTCAACCCCCCACCCACCCCCCAAAAATTCAGTAAGATTGTCATCACCCAGTTCAATTTTTACATTCCTATATTTTAAACAGGTTCAGTGTGATTTGGGATTAAATACATTTTAAACACAGCAAATTTTTTTTTATTTTTGCTAGACTAGGATGACCATATAGTTGGACAGAGGCAAAGCCACCCCCCATGTAGGAAACCCAACAAAAATGTAGAAGATACCAAAATAAAAACTCAATAGACTTGCATTTGCAAGCTGAAAAAGACTAGAAAACATTTTAATGGTTTTCACTTTTGGACAGTGCTCTGGTCCCTAACCCATCCAATAAACGGGGGATGCTTGTATTGAACCCCAGTTCCTTGGAGTGGTAGCCATTTTCAGAAGGTACCCTCAGTGTTCAGAGGTTCCAGCAAAACATTCCTTTGTGTCTCTTCTGAACTTGGCTACCAGTGTGGCTTTGAGGAGTCAAGCAAGAAAGCTGAGAGGCACACCCTTTCAACATGTGTGCACACACATGCACATGCTGAGGCTTGTATGTGCCAAATTCTTTAGCAAAAATGATGCATTGCTTGGGGTTTGGCAGATGATTTTATACCCATAAAGCTCCAAGATGTTCCACTGCCAGTATAATTTTTTGGCAGGTGCTTGTCATGAGTGTGCTGTTTGGAATGTCCTGCATCTCATTTCCTCACACAATATGCCAACCCCTGGATAAATTTAATACTTATTAATGAGACTACAAAGTGACCAGAAGAGCTGCATAACCAACGCTATTTGAGCCTTGAGATGACATGAATTGCCAGTAATTCCTTGGGATAATTTGAAATGGGGGCTTGTGCTTCTTCTCCTCTCTCCTCTTCTCCAGCAACCATTTGATACCTAATAATAATGGATTATTTCAGCAAGATCCTGGAAGTAATGACATTTGAAGTTACTGTAGCTTTAACTGTGGTCAGGTTCAATAAATTCTTGTTTACACACCTGGGTGTACCGAAGACTGTAATAACAGACAAAAGTGTCATTGTTTCAGGGAAGAGATTTCTGGGACTTTGCAAGAAATAATGAAATCCAATTGAGTTTGGGGCTGCAATCCTAAGCACATTTACTAGGGAGGAAAATCTTATGAAGTTCAGTGGGACTTGTGCCTGATAAAAATATGAAACATATAGTATTCAGATGTACCCAAACCCAGAAGTACAGGTGAAGTATGTTTATCTGTGAATTTTATATAGTATCTGTGTATCTGGCTCAGTCAGGGTCCTACAAACCCACGTTGTACTGGACGTCCACCTCCACCTGAACCCTCAAGTCTCACAGTGCCCGTGCAGACTACTGTCTGGATGCCATGGACTTGATGTATGGTATGTTTGTGTTGCCTCTTTGTCTAGTTAGCAGATGTATACTTACAATAAACCAGTGAGACAAGGTAGAATGAGAGAATAGGTTTGTGGCTGAGCAATGATTTCAAACTTTCTTCCCTGCAGTTACCTACAGTTTTGAAATTCTATTGTGAAAATGAAAATTTTTTTAAATGAGGAGCCAAGGTTTTGGAGTTTTGAGAAGGCATACAAGAAGGCTGATTTCATACAGATGCAAGCTAGAAGATCAGCAAATTGCATACCCTCAAATCCAGAGTGACTACAGGAGCAAGTAAGAGACTTTACGTGCAGACGTAGTTACTGTACCACCTACTGAAAACCTATGGGAAATTCATATTGGAATCCAGAGTAAGTTGTTCTTACACTGGAGCAAGGACTCCCTGTAGTTACTCTGGATTTTGCCCATAGCTTCAGTTGTGAACACATTCCAGGGGACATTAGATGCTCTAAGCTAGTGGTTTTCAGAGTGGGGGTTGGACTTAATTCTGGGATATTGCAATCCATTGTATGCCTTCTTACAAAGCATTTGTCTTACAAGTTATTTGTCTTATAAGGTACCACTGTATGTCCTATTGTGTTCAGTGAGATTTACTTTCAGGAAAGCAGCCTGAGTGTCCCATTCCCAAGACGGTAGTGCCCAGCACCAGATTCCAATATGAAAGCATCATATTTACAGTCAGGCTGCTTTCCTGGGAGTAAATCTCACTGAAAATAATAGGACATACGTGTAAGACAAATGCTTTGTAAGACAAATTAAAATTGCTAAGGAATTCTGCCTTGTAAGACAAACAGTGCCTTGTAAAACAAACAATTTACAATTAAAATTGTATGAACAAATTGATGGATCTGCATCGTGAGCAACAGCAAGAGGTTATGGAGAAGATCTCATCTGGAGAGGAGGAGGTGAATAAGGAGGAGGAATCCCTCACATAAAATGAGATTAAGAACATTTGAAACCATTGGGAAATTGTGCAAAATTTTGTAGAAAAGCACCATCCAAATAAGGCTGTAGCAGTGTGCGCAATGAATCTGTTTCATAACAATGCAATGCATTTCCGTGAAATCCTCAAAAGGAGACAAAAGCAAGTATCATTAGACAGGTTCCTTGTTAAAGTTGCTCAGAAAGACACAAGTGACTCTTTTAATGAAAATTAGTCATACTTAGCCATAAAGGGGATGATGAGTAAAAATAACTATTAGTTTCCATTATTTCCTATGGGAAAATCTACTTTGTATAAAGAACACACTGTAAGACAAACATGCTTCTGGGATGAATTATGTTTGTATTACAAAGCAACAATGTACTTCTGAATAAACATGGAGAAGCTTGGGCATCACAGTGATGTCACTTCCCATTTGATGTCCCTTCTGGCCATGACATCTCTTCTGGGTAGGGTTACAATATGTCTCAAAAACAGGAACAGTCTCGATTTGGGGGGATTGTGTTCAGATACTGGCAAATGGGACAGAGGGTCCTGTCCCAGTTTTGTGGAAGAGAATTATGGCAATCCTACTTCCGGGGGATCCCAGTTTGTCATTCTCCAAATGACATGGATGAAATGCTCGAGAACCACTGCTCTAAGCAACTAATAAAAGTGAAATTAATGTGTAGGTAACCGCATTTTCAAAGATGAAAATGTCTAGGAAGATATCCTGAATGACAGCCGTAAACAAGCTTATTTGTCAAATGAGTGAGGCCTCTTGACAGGACAGTGAAACAGATTGTGGTCTTGGGAAAGAAAAGCCGACAAATTAAAACAGGTGAAAACTCAGAGGAGAGGTGCAGACGCAAAAGGAATTGGCAGCACAACCATGATGTCACATTGTAAGCGATGGTAAGCAATGGTAAGCAATGTCCCCTCATTCATATTCAGTGAACACACAAAGTGGAAACATTTTGCCAAGGAATTATAAACATCTGCTAACAGGCCTGGTGAATGTGACAAAGTAAATTGAACAGTTAGTTCAGTGAGAGCAGATTATAGACTGGGGTGGGGGGAGGACTTCATGGACCAGTCTTGTTTTACGGTTTATGTAATACGGTAGCCATACTGTTACAGGCTTGAATACTCCTACATGTGACATTAAATGCATCATGATGTAGCTAGAGGCTTGTCTTTGCTGTCAAGGTATAGCATGCACTGGGTTTTGATTTGGATGGGGACCCTGGAACAGAGGGAGGGGGCATTTAACCCTTACATCTGTATTGTATTCCCAGCAAAATGGTTCCACCCTGCAGAAGGGCAATTTTACTTCAAAACTGCCATTGTGGCAATTCTATGTTCCGGAATAAAAAAGAGTTTGATGCATTTTGTAAATAAATTTTGTAAAATATATTGTTTGGCAATGCATACTTGTGCAGATGGAGTACATCAGTGTATCGAAAGAACAGAAGTAGACAAATGCTCTGTTATAAACTGTGAATGTGCAGTGCTCTGAAATAAACCATGAAAGAATGGAGGATAAGCAGTGCATTTGTTCCACTTTGCAGTCAAGAAATTTCAAGAAATTCTTTTTCTTTTTCATGAAGAAGAAATAATGCCAACAAAATAGCTGCATTTTCATGCATTGAATGTTTAATGGTGCAATCCGGGATTGCTCCTAGGGTGGCGCACATCCTTTGTGCTAGCCTGGAGGTAAGCACAATGGTTTAGAACAAGGAAATGGCTATAATACATTCTTACACTGCCATGGAAGGCTGAATCTGGCCCCACTATGCCAGCACTGGCCATGTCAGGCTGGCATGGGATACTGGGGAGGGTGGGGAAAGGTGGAACTGGAGAGTTCTGGGAAATGAGGAGGGCAAGGATGCCAGTGGGGGGCAACTTAGGTCAATTCCCTGGAGCAGTCTGGTCTTATATAAAGCCATTTAGATCTATACTAGGTTGCCCAGATCTCAGCAGCCCTATACGCAGCCCAATACCAGGTAAGGACATTCTCTTACTCTTAGTGGTGCTGTAACCCATCCCAGCCCTGCTCTGGATGCAGCACAGGCCAACCATCCTGAGTTTTCAGGATAGGTTAGGATTGGGCTGCCCATTCATCATAAGATGCTTAGTGAAACTCTCATCTACAGTGCAGCACTCGGGTTTAATTGGTTACAAGGTTGCCAATGACTGTTAGACTCTAATGGGAGAATCTCTGCTGAGGGAATTGGGAACATCTCTGTGGTAACCTCCATTGACGTTGTTCAGGCCCACATCTAAAACCCATGCTGCATAGAAAGTTTAGACATGAAATCACTGCTGGTTTGAATTACTGGAGAAACTTTAATTCTTCCAGCTGTTCCTGCTCAGCAACAGTTCCGGCATTCGGCATTGACAACACATCGTCATCAAGAGAAATCAGAGAGCAAAAGCAATGAGTGCTGAAAGGAACACTTAAAGCTGCTCTCATTTGTATGGTTTGACATCAGCAAAATGCTAAATGTAAACAGGACCAGAACAGTTAAGTTAAACTAAACAGTCAAGCTAGTTCAGTAAAATCCATTTTATTTTAGCCACAATTTTGAATGAAAATCCCCAAAGGAACTATCATTTTACATACAAGAATAACTCTTGGAATGGATTGCTTAAAAGGACATTCCATGTTAACAATATTCAACACACACACTACCTTTTCAGTGTCCCACTGCGACCAAATTATCTATCTATCTATCTATCTATCTATCTATCTATCTATCTATCTATCTATCTATCTATCTATCTATCTATCTATCTATCTATCTATCTATCTATATGGGCGCAATCCAGAGTAACTACGGGGAGTCCTTGCCCTGATGTAAGAACAATTTACTCTGGATGGCAATATGAATTTCCCATAGGTTTTCACTAGGTGGTGAAGTAACTACGGGTGCATGTAATGCCTCTTACATGCTCCTGTAGTTACTCTGGATTGTAGGGTCTGTCTGTCTGTCTGTCTGCCTGCCTGCTAGAAGTATGCAGTAGTTTAATTCTACAATTCTAAATATACTTTCTGAAAAAGTTAGTTGTATTGAAATCAGAGGGACTGATTTGTGGGTAAATAAGCATCGTTTTGAGCTCTTAAGGCCCAATCCTATCCTCCCCCTCCACTACCAATGCACATATGCTAGAAATGAGCATGCCATAGCCATCAGATGATGGATTGGGAGGCTTTGGATGGCAAAGGGAGTTATTTCCATTTACTCCTCCATCATTTGTCTGCTCCACAATGCTGCAGACCTGGGCTAGCTCAGCAGTTAGGCAAGCCTGAGGAGAAGAAAGGGGCGAGGAAATTGCTAAAAAGGGGAATAGGATCTGGCACATGAAATCACCTCCTGAATCCACCATCTCCCGACCTTCCTACTCTTGACCCTGGGCTGATATCTGGGCTGGGTCCTTCCAGCCTGTCAGTGACCAGGCACTTAGATGATGCTGACTCAATCCATGTATCTTCACCTGTTTTAGGAATGTGGAGTCCTGTTCACCATCAATCATTGCTCAGCATACAGCAACAACATCCTCTCACTGTTAATTCCTAGCAGACCACTATATCGGTGATACTGCTCCCTTTGTTCCCTGTTACAGTTCCCCAATATATTCACAGGCTGAATATTCTGTCAGCCTGATGTGGCTTAGATGTGATATACCATCAATCAGCATTCAGAAGTTATACAACAATAATGCTGATCTTTATTAGTTCACCTGGCACACAGCAGAGAGGGTGGCATGGGCTACACAGGGGAACATCAGGCAAACTCCTCCTTCTTTGGCTCCTTCTTTTCATATTTTGGATTTATCACAATAATATCAGATCAAGGCAGGAACTCCCTTGTGGACATGCATTAAACAGTGTTGTGATGTGATTTTATGTTTCAAGATAATTGACCAATTTCACGTCCATCTCCTAAGTATAATTTTCAGATTGGCTACTCTCATAAATCTGCCTGTACGTTAAGTGCCAGATAACATGCAACATTAATAACATGCTTGGCCAGTTATCCCTGTTCTTAGCTACATGCTGGTATAGAACACCTAATGCAGATCAGAAACATGGGCAGGGATGGCATGACATGTAAAGAGTATGATGATGCAGAGTAACTTCTGAGCCTAGTTCAACCAGCTGGGTAGACCTGGGCACCTGGCAGAGAAATGCTCTGTGGGTAAATCCGGACTCAAACCTGGACTTAAATCTTCTGTCTTCTATTTGCCAGGTAGGTCTGGGCAAGTGCCATAAAGCACTTCTGTGTCACTTGTGGGGCAAGTTAGTCCAGTGCACAGACATGCACTGGTCTCCCCTCACCACCGTGGGAATGGCAAGACAGGTGTGCTCTGCTGGCCCAAATTGTTAGGATTTAGGCCACCCTCAGTTATTAACACCCTCAGTTATTACCTTATGCTAGGATCATTTAACTAAGAGGCTGGAGTGCCTCAGTGGTTTAAGTTGCTATGCTTGTCAACCTGAAGATCACCCGAGTGCTACACAATGGAGTGAGCTCCTATTACTTACCCTGTTCCTGCCAACCTACCAATTCAAATGTATGTAAATGCAAGTTACATGGTTGTTGATCTGAGGAACTCCCTGCCACAAGATGTGATGATGGCATCTAGTCTCAATGGCTTTAAGAAGGGATTGGAGACATTCCTAGAGGAAAGGACCATCACTGGTTACAAGCCATGAGGGATGTGTGTAGATATGGATGCCTCAAAATGCCAGATGCAGGGGGGGCACCTGGAAGCAGATGTCATATGCGCTCCCTGAAGTATCTGGTGGGCTGCTGTGTGATACAAAAAGTTGGACTAGATGGACATTTGGTCTGATCCAGTGGAGGTTCTTCTTATATTCTTAAGTAGAGAGATAGGTTTCATTTTGGTGGGAAGGCAACATCCTGATGATAGGCCCCTGTGACAAGCTGGCCAGGTTTGCCCAATGTTGCATCAGCTATGGTTTGGATGACTCCAATTCAGAACAAGCTGACCTCACTACCACATGGGACAAACACTGAAAAAAACTGCTAGGATTATTTTACTGGTTGGGAAGCCATAGTAAGTTAACACTGAAAAAGCATGACCTTTTTCTAGATTGGAGACATGGTAGAACCCAGGGTTCATCAAAAAGCTAAATCATGATTTCCTAATAGTGAATATGCTAAGCAAAGTCATCCAGTGAATCATGGACAGAGTTATAGCAAACACCCACCACCAGTTTATTTCAACTGAGGAAAGATGCCATCATTCCCAGACAAATTTAATTGCTAAACAAGATGGTGGCGTCCCCTATTATTTGTAAACATTATCTCCAGCTGATGATAGCTCAGAATTATGCAAAAATTGTATGAATTATTTCTCCAGATGCAGACCAAAACAAAAAACAAAAAAAACACGCATGCAGCTCAAGCACAGTTTGGTTTACTGGTGAGTCAAAGCAGAAATGTGCTGTATGCTGCTTGCAGCTATTCTAACCAGGGTCATTTTCCAATGAAGCCAGTCAAAATTATGCAATTGACTTCAATGTGAACAGTGTCGGGGATATTAATTGTACACAAATGACACTTCCCCAAACATATAGCCTGAGTAATGACTCAGCCGGCAGAGCAGCATTATTACCAAACGACAATAGAAATCTGTGGGTGTGGAGAATTGACAAATGCAAAGGATTTAGGGGGTCCCTGCAGATTTTTTATGTAATTTACTATTTTCTCTAGATTCTAATAATTCATTTTGTTTTTAAATGAAATGTCTAGCCTTTCTGGTTACAAACCAGCCTCCCACACTTCAAAATATAAACTAGTGCACAGACTGTTTTTGTTTTCCTTTTACCTGGTGTGCATTTAATTGTCGATTGGCATGTTGACAGAGCTGGCTGAAGGGAACCAAGAAATGATCAGGTCTAAGTATTGCTAGAAGAAAAAGAAATCAAGCAAATCATTTGCATTCCTTTGAGATATTCTTAGGGGCAAGGATCCTCCCGATACAGCCACTTGTTTGGGATTTTTAGTGGTCTGAATGACTTCTTCTTTTGGATCATAATGTTTAGGCAGGCAAAATGGAGGCTGTGGTCCTGATTCAGCTAGAACTAATTGAGAACTTGTTTAGACTAAAGACCGAACTCACAGTTCTCCATTATAAAAGGTTAAATTGGGACTTGTTGGCTCCTCATGTTCTTTTTATTGCTGATGGTTAGAAGTTGAGGTATGCATTTTGGCCAAGTGTAGCGACAGTGCTCTAGTTCGTGATACAGAGAGGTGCCAAGGGACAGCCTGTGAGATATATATTTTATTATATAAAATATATAATATTTTACTTATTCAGATATTCACCTAAATAACAGCCAAATCTAGAGTCACTACATGAGCACCTAAGAGACATAACGTGCACCTGTAGTTACTGCATAGGTGAAAACCTATGGGAAATTCATATTGCAATCCAGAGTAAATTGCTCTTACACTGGAGCAAGGATTTCTGGTAGTTACTCTGGATTTCACCCTAAATGTCCTCACTTTCCTCCTATTGGCTGTCAATTGCCCAACCACCTTTGAATGCAGCACATGTTTTTTCTAGCCTGGCTGTATTGGCATCAATGGTGGGGATAAGATTGGGCAATTAGTCATGCTCATGCTGTCTCATGGGGGAATGTTTTACTGTGCATGAAGCTGTACATCTTTTCAAACAAAAGTATATCCATGTGCCTCCTTTCCCTCCCTTTTGCAATTGTAATATTATTAAATAGTTCTGGTTACAGCCATTTGCCATAAGTGGCTTTCATTAGATTTTATATTCTGCACCAGCACACCACATGAGTGTTAGAAAATTGCCACCGATACAGAATATTAGGAGGCTATGACAAGCAGGGAAAACAGTGATTGAGCATGCAAATCATTTGGCTCCCCCCTTTCAACAATACATACTCTGTTGCCTACATTTTCCCAAAGGTGCCAATACAGCTACACTTGGTTGAAGTCTATGCTACCTTTCAATGAGCCACTGCAACAAATGATTTAGGTGGAAATAACCTCTAATCAGCATCCCTTTATTCCACAGAGCAATCAAATTATTGTCAATCTCATCCTATCTCCTTGACACACACACACACACACACACACACACACACACACACACACACACACACACACACACACACACACACATACTTCCAGCTGAAGTTTTGTAGCTGAATAATAAATAAAAGAGGGTGCCGTACCAGAGCGGCATAATGTGATTGTATCTCCTTTGTTCTCGTCAATCAGTTTTAACAAAAGTTAGAAAAGTCCTGAACGTCACATTACAACTCTTCAGAGCGGCTGATTTGGCATTTTCAATGCAATCATTTTGGAGTGTGAAAGTTCTCTCTCTCTCTCTCTCTCTCTCTCTCTCTCTCTCTCTCTCTCTCTCCTTTTTAAACAGGGAGATTTAAGTAAAGGTTTCAAGAACTTCATAAAACTTTGACTTGCCTGCTCCTTAAAGAGCACAATAATGCATGTCTGATTTGCTTGTGAATCAAAAAGACTTGCTTAAAAAAAAAATCTTATTTTGGTATGAACACACACAGCATTTTTAAACGATAGCTCCCAGGTAGCTTTTTTTGTCCTTGCACAGTCTGTGAACTTAATTAATTCAGTGAAGAGCTGTCATAGATTTTAAATGCTTTCAAATTACATTTTAAAAATCAACATCTCAAGAAAGGATCTAAAAAAAGAAAAATCCTTGCAAAAGTTTTCCTTAAAGTTCTTTAATATTTAAGTAGCAATTTTTTCTTTTTCTCACATCATTCTGACGATGAAGTTGCCAATTATGGACTGGTTGTTTTTTTTATTTTTTCCAAATTCAAGAAGCAGAATGCAGAGACATCTTTAAAAGCACAGTTTCTCTGAATCCAAGAAGCCACAATTTTGTGTGTGTGTTTAATTTCTCTTTAGGCATACAGCTGTACAGCCCCCCTGTATAATGGAAGGCTTGAGACAAAATGGTCCCCCACCACCTTACCTCCGTGTAATGCAATTTAGCTTCATTAAATTACTAGAGGGCCAGTTACTTAAGCTGAATATTGATTTTCAGTCGGGCAATGTTTAACATAATTCTGTGCAGGCAATGGCTGATTCTGCATTTGGGTCTCACACCCTAATGGAATTACAAGACTGCCACTGACCATAGGAAAGCTGTCTGCTGTGCAAGGTGTCAGAGTCCAGAACAACTGATCAGTATAGTATGCCTTTTAACCCTTTCCTCGCTGCATGCTTCAAACGCCCGCATTGACAAATCTCTTGTTTCTTCAATGAAGCTGCTGTCTTTTATCTAGGGACGTGTAGCCTGGAGCTAGGTTTTGGTAGTGTAAAGTATCTGCATTGCTGTTCTATTTTCCTGTAAGCAGCCAACATTTCCCTGCCTAAACAGCAACAGATGAATGTGGAAACTGTTCAAAATGGGAATTTATTTCTCTTCTCTGAGTTTGGTAATTTATCGATTACTCTTCGAAGCTCACAAAAATTAATAAAATCCCTTTGCATTTTAAGCAAAATAAAAGACACCAAAGAAAAAGTATAACCTCTTTTCATTGTTCAGTTTGAAGAGGAAATCTGAAGCACAGGTTCTTATTTGAGGTGGCGCTGAAATGAAATGTGCAGATATAAGAGGCAGTGAAATAAAAAGATTCAGCAGTCTGAAGTGGCACTGCAGAAAGACAGAAAAATTAGAGAACTGGGTCACGATAATGTCAGGGTATTCTTTCTTCTCTTTTAATCTGAGTTCCATTTTGAAAGAAATGTACAAAATCAGAATGAAACCAATATTTTATTCCAAGGGGGCTAATCCAATAGGTATATTGGATGAAGAATTATTTTTGTATCCGATGAAGAATTATTATTGCATAATAATGAAGAATATGTACAGTCTTCTTCCCATGAATCTCTTTCTGCTCTTTCCCTTCAAATAATGGTAATTCATTTTAGGACTTTTGTACTGACCCTTCTTTCCTCAAAACCCTCTATTTGGTCAAATGTTCCAAAGCTCCTTTTTTTTTTTTAGAAGACTGAAAAGTAGCACTATTACATTTTTGGGAAAAAGTTGGGGATGCTACTCAAACCTAAACCATCAGACAGCCAATTAGGATTCACAGCCAAATCATAACCAACTTTCTAGCACCCATGTAGCCATGCTAAACAGGGAACATGCTGCAATCTATGGTGCAGGGGATCAGCATGAAGGATTTTTCCTGGTAAGAGAATGTATATTTCCTTATACACATTTCCTTATACATATATATATATTTCCTGGGGCTGCACTGGGTCTGCATTAGTGCTGGAAAATTGCAGGTTTTGGTTGCCCCCCTTTGTCAATGATGAAAATATGATGAGTCCAAGATCCAAGGAGTTTGACAATTTTTGTTTTAATGGGAGACCTATTTTCATGTGTTTTTAAATAATACTCAAGTTCAAAAATAATTTACTTTGTTTCTTAGAAGAGCTGCTCTTCCAAAAGCTCAAGACCAAAAGTTCCCTTGATTATACAAGAATCATTGTGTGGATACAGACCTCATTGTCCCTAAATATCAGCCTAGCAACATAGGTCACATTAACAATATTTCAAATTAGTTGGTACAGGTTTCTCTGTGTTTGGATTAGTGCTTATTGAATATTGGATAATTGGATATTGGTTATTGGATGATTATGTCCAATGCAATCAGGATAGTTACTGTATTTTCAGCAGTGTAGAAAAGTATCCCTTTCAGGGTGACGGAGAGCAGGCAGCAGGTAGATGGGAAGGACTGTGGCAGGCAGGTGGTAAGCAGATGGCAGGGCCTTGATCCAGCACTTGGAGCTTAATCCTCAAACAGACTAGAGAAGTCCCAGGTTGCTTGAATTTGACCCACTGATTGAAGTGGGACAGATCTGAGTAGCCAAATTGGGACTGCAGTGGATCTTCCTGAGATAAGGGGAAAACTTTCCCTTGCCTTGGGGGCAAACCACTGGCTGCCCAAAATGTGCACTGGATACTGCGTAGGAATGCTGGCCTGCCTTTTTCAGCACTTATTAGGATTGACTGTCTGGCATTTTACCTAATGAAACTGCAAATATAAACTATTAATAAAAATGATAGTGTAATTCTGAGTCAAGCAAAATGAACATACCCAAGCATCAGAGTACGGTTTTAACATCAGCCTCTTCTAGTAAAATAGATGTTTGTTAATAAACTGGAAATCAAGGAATTCTGAAGAAGAGAGTTTCTTGATACAGATTTATTGGTTTGCTGGATGCTTTCCTAGATTTTAAATTCACCTTTTACAGAAGGAGAAAATCCAGGCACTCAAAATGCAGTGATATAAATCTTTGATTGTCCCCAGCTGTTAAGAACATGCAGGGTGAATATGTTCTGTCTGTGGCAGTAGATGAAGGTTAAAGTCATAGAAGCAAGTGTAAAGAAATTCTAACCAAGATAGGAATGTCACAATGGCTTTATTTTCCGTGGGGCAGCCCAAGCTCCACCGTTTCAAGTGCAGCAATGCAACACAGTCAGTGCGCATCTGTGAATCCACTGGGGGAGTTTTGGCCTTCAAAAGCCTCCTCAGGGTAAGACAACAGTTGGGAACATAAGACTTTGTGGATGGGCAACACTGTCTAGCACTGGAACAGACAGAACAGCGTCCCATCCCTTCTGTTTCCCAGCTTTAAGCCCACAGTCCCACCTGTCCCACCCAACATGTCACCCTCCTGCCTCACTCTCTCCTGCCCCAGATCCTTGTGCTGGCCAGGCACAGCCAGTACCGCTCACCATTTTCCCCATTACCACATCAGTGTGGGCAGGCCAATGCACATGTATGTGGAAATCTATTTACCCTGAAAGTGTGTGAAAGTGTTTTGCTTTCACCTAGGTGAGGGCAAGTACCCACCAGGGTTTTGGATTGCACTAGCAGTGGATCAACTGAGACCTTCACTTGCAATATCACTGTCACAAGTCAGCATTGACCGCAAAAGGTTATCCTGAAAGGTCGTGGGAGTGGGTCAAGTTTCAACATGAGATGTTTCTACCAATCCACCCCTTTTCCAAGACAGAATCACCCTCCTCACTGCCCCATTGTACCATGTGCCCACACTTTCCGGACACGGAGGCATCAGGCATCCACAATCCATTGCTGTGCAAACCTAGCCGCTTTCCATTTCTGATGGCAACCAGACTCTGCTCTCCAGCAGTGTTACATTTGCAACAGATAGAAGCATGCTATGCCAGTGGGACTAGCATTCCACTGGCATAACACACGCTTCAGATTACCCCTGCTGACTGAGCAAGAGGCACTCTTTCAAGTGGGTGTTCCTCTTTTATTTAACAGGGGGAGAGTAACTGGCACCACACACTTTCTCTCTGCTTCAGGCTGCGCTTCAAGATCCCCCTGCAGCAACCACTCTCTGAAATGTAAACATACCTACAGCCTTGTCCTGGCCACAGCACACAGCCACAATTTTAACTGAATATTAATTTCACACAGTTTCAAAAGCATGAGATCATTTTTTGAATGAAAAATTAACAGGATGAGCTACACTGTTGATGTAAACAGCAGGAAAATTTGCCTTGCACCCATTGTTCCCATTTTCCTTCTGGTCCATAAAAATGTTGCTTGCAAAGATATGGAAAACAAGTGAGCTCATGCTGAGAAGAAAATTATGCAATATGCAAAACTGATTTGTCATTGAGCGTCAATAACTGGCATCCGGTGCATTACTTAGCGTCCCATCAAGGATTTGGCATGCCACATGATTGATAACTATGTGCATCCTCATAACATAATTTGCTCCCTATCACATTTGTGCACATGGACCACAGTCCTTTGTTACTTACTACATGCCTGATATCTTCATTTTCCACGTACGCCAAAGAAGAATGCACAAGTGCCTCATTTCAGTTCTCCAAAGTCATAATTCTGTCCTTAAAACATTAGGGATGATCACAGGAGCCCTGTAGGCCTTGTGAAGGTGGAGGATATATGAGAAGCCCAAAGAGATCCAAAGCATGCAAAAGTTGAAATGATCGGGTTACCTTATTCCTCTCCACAAATTAATGGACATTTCTCAGACTTTTCACTGTCATAGAAGGCATTCTTATAGGTCAAATTCTTCCTAAGCTTTCTTTGGGTCTTCTTCTAGCATAAAAACCTAATTAAAAACAACAACAAACACAAGGAAATACAGATTTTTTTTTTAAAAAAGATAATGAATAGAAATGCCAGCATTTCTTAAATCAGTTGTAATCATTCATCACACTGCCTTAGGATGGAAAAAAACCATGTAACTGCTATGAAGGAAATTAACTGTATGTGGAACTGAAGAGGCATATTCTGTAAAATAATGTGTGTAAAAGCAGCAATTGTCCCTGCTTCGGGGGGAAAAAAATCCCAGTGGGGGCTCCCAGTATAATCCCTCTAGATTCTGCACATTGCATGCATGCACTGGCTAGTCCCTCCTGGTGCTCAGGAACTGAGAAAAAGATTGATATCATGTCTTCATCCACAACTGAAGTTAGGATGCTGCAGAAGGAGTCTTGTCTGTCTATTACACAGTTTCCAGTTAGCTTTGCCCAGTTTCCAGTTAGGCTTACTGAGATGTAGTGGTGAGCAGGTTGGAGAAGTGGCTTGTCCTCTTTCTTCCAATGGCACGATTTAATAATTCCTAGCAGGTCATGAATGTACAATATGAAATTTGACACTTGGAGAAGAAGACAGTAAGCTGTTGCCACCATTCATCCACAATCACCCAGTGAGGACTCCTGTGTACCCTGGCTTCCTGGGCACTAGTGAGAAGCACTGGTGGGCACTACTACCTTCCTGAGCGCTGGTGAGAAGCAGTGGGTGGCAGCAGCAGATACTGGACCCTTATTTGCTCTGGTCTGAGCACATGTGGACCAGTGATGGGCTTCAAAGAAATTAACAACCAGTTCTATGCCCATCTGGCAGCCACTTTTAAATGGCTATTTTTAAACTTTATATGTCCTATCTCTCATTAACAACCGGTTCTATAGAGTAGGTACGAACCTGCTGGAGCCCACCACTGATGTGGACCCTTAGTGGCTGTGGACCCTCAGCATGTACTCTAGAAGGCCTACTACAGATGCATTCTTGTGTTACTATTTGATGAAGTGTGCTTGTTGTTAATATTGATATCTATCTCTTACACACCAGCAAACACTAATAGGACAGTCTTGCCCCCTTCCACTTGCTTGCTACTGCTCTCTGTAAAAAAATAAATAAATCCTGCAGACAGATGCCAGAGATCGAAGCTGTGTACTGTCTTCCTGTGTCAGCCACATTGATGTGAGTCACTTTGTTTTCTGGCTGAAGGGATGATGGCAGTAACAATAATTACCAAGTAAGCATGGACGTAGGGAAGAATAAGAGTGCGCTGTTTGAGTTGCTGATATGCTAGAGACAGAAATTGGCCCAAGAGGATGGAACTGATAGTGCAATCCGAACCCCTGGTTAGGCCAGCACAAGTCCTATGTTGACCTGGGGTGTCACAAAAGTGCTGCTCTTCGGGGCTGGGGGTGAGGTTAGACCAGAGCACAGACATGCGTTGGCCTCCCCACACCACCACAGGAATTTGGATATGGATATGTTGTGCTGACCTAAATTAGTTAAGATTGCACCCTCACTGTGCAGTGAGCTCTCTCTATATTTTGTGTGCGCCTTCTTCAGCCTAAGATTATTTTCAATAGACATGTGGGAAAGATTAATTAATCATTCAAATAAAAGGTTTAGTAATAAGCTTCCTCAGCAATTATGAAAGAACATCCGATAAACCTAATATACTAATGAGTGGGTGTATTGTAGCTGTGATCTAGTAAGTCCCTGGGTTAAATCTCACTTCAGGTATGAACTCATTAAGGCTGCAATCCTATACATAATTACCAGGGGTAAGTCCTGTTAAATGCAGTGGAGTACTCTACTTCTGAGTAGACATGCCTAGAATTGTGCTGTCAGTGGCAGCAGGCAAATAGGTATCTCTCCCAACTCCTCTGCTCAATTTGCAATATGGGGATAAATATGCTATCCTGTCTCTCGGGACTGAAAGGATGACTGAAGTAATATGAAATGCTGTAAATATCCTGGAGTGCTATGTAAATTATTATTTGCTGTTATTCTTTCTATAGGGTAATTCTTTCACTATAGGGTTATTCTTTCACTGGGCATGATTTCCTGGCCTCTGGCACAGACCAGTAGAGTGCCTTGGGGTATCGAGACTGGAAGGGGATAGCAGAGAGATAGGATTTCTTAATGGGGGCTAACCATGCCCGAGATGGTGAGCTTAAGATTGGGCTGCACTACCACAGTTTAGGATTGGGCTGTCCATGTATAACAGGGGTGTCCAAACATTTTGGACACCCCAAACAATGTCAATTCTCTGACACTGTGTCAGGGACCAGAAAAATGACTGACATTTCAAATTTAAATTTGAATTATTGGCAGTGGTATCTTAGTTTATAAGCATAATTTGTTCTGGAAGCATGCTTGTAATCCAAAACACTTGTATATCAAAGCAAATTTTCCAATAAGAAATAATGGAAATGTTAAAAAAAATATTTTATATGAATATTTTGGGGTTGTGGATTTGTTCCACAACCAAAAAAAAATTCATATAAAAATGATTCGAATACTATACTATAATACAAAAATAATAAAGAAAATACAATTTATAAAGAAAAATAAAAGAAATTAACCTGCACTACGATTGCAGTCCTAAAGACACTTTCTTGGGAGTAAGACCTATTGAACACAGTAGGGTTTACTTTTGAGTAGATATGCTTAGGATTGTGCTCACAGGTCTCCTTGGCTGCAATCTGCCCCCCATCCTTACACAGGAGTGAGCCCCACTGATTATAATAGGGCTTAAGTTAGAGTAGACATGCAAGGCTAGGTCTCTCAGGCTTCTTTCCATTGACTCTCTTACATAGGAGTGAGCCCCACTGACAGTAATAGACTTACTTCAGAGTAGACATGCATAGGCTCGTCTCTCAGAAGAGGCTGAGCTGCACCTGGTGGAGCACCAAAACTAGCCATATCCTGGCCAGAACTATCTGTTGCTTGCTTAACAAGACATCACTTGTATATCAAGTTAAAACTTACGAGAAATGTTTGCTTGTCTTGCAAAACACTTTCAATCCCAGTTACTCTCAACCTAAATTTTTACTGTATTTAAATTTAAGGTTTGTGAATAAATCTATCCATAAGTGACAGAGTAATCATTTCATGTCATTATTAGACCACTGTGGCTTTTTTTGTTTTTCATTTTTTAAATAAAATCTTAACCAACTAGTCTTTCCACACTTCCTGAGTGGGAGGGGTTTAATGGTAAATAAAGAGGACTGACACTAAATTTACCACCCTTTATTCATACACAATATTTTACAAGTGGCATTTCTCCTCATAATTGAGCTTCTGCGTAATAATTAATGAGTAAATATTTTTGATTTATAAGTTTGTTTCACTTAGGGCTCATTGAAGACTTGAAACTGCAGCATGCAAGTATATTTTTTTCCAGTCACACTGCATACTTAGAATAATATGTTTCTTTAGCTGCCTCTCTCTCTTTTAATATCAAAATCTGAGGAATAACCTGCCAAACCAATCATTTCTTCCCAGGAGTCTTTCAAAAGGCCTGGATGTTAATTGCATTTAACCTAGAATGGCGGAACATTTTTTTTCTTTATACAATAACTAATATGTAAACTAGTGTTGCACTTTGAAATTACTTTCACTTAAATTCTATTATTGGCACTCCACACAGGAATATATCTAGGGTCCATTTCATTAAAAAAAGACTAATTATGCTGGAACTGTACAGTGCACCTGCCAATCTTCTTTGGTATGATTCAAAAAGGAATATTCACAATATTGAATATGAGAATTTGCAACAGCATGCACAAGAAAAAAGAACATTTGAGAATAGGTTACTCCCAGAAATGCTATCTTCATTGAAAATGTGACTTAAAAAACAAAAAATATAAGATACGTAGAATTGCTCAAAACACATACAGTGTGATGGGGTGAAAATATTTGCTTGTGTATTTGTTTGTTTACTGTAGAAAGAAAAATGAATGTTTCATTCACCCCATACAGAGATTTTTAAACAGCATTTATATAATTAGTGAGCAATGACTACTGTATTTACTCAAATCTAATGCACTATCAAATCTAATGGGCAATCCTAATTTAAAAGGCTTGAGATTTTTTAAAAATGTTTTCTGGTGATTGTAATGCACAGCTGCAAAGCAGGTACAAAATTAAATTTTACTGCATAATAAAGAGATAATAATAAAGTGGCAATGGGCTTATGTTATGTTTTTTATCTAATTGCACTACTTTCTACAACAGTGGATTTATGTTACATTTTAATTACAGTCTAACAAACAGTTAAAACTCAATACTGTGCTATATTAATAATAAAAATACCTCTAATGTACCATCGTATCTAATGCACCATCGAATCTAGTGCATACCTCAATTTTGGACACTAAGCGCAGTCCTAAACATGTCTACTCAGAAGTAAGTCCCATTGTATCCAATAGTGCTTTCAGGATACTGTGGTTAGGACTGCAGCCTCAATTTGGCTGGAAAAGGTGAGGGTTAGATTCAAGTAAAAATGGTAAATTGAAAATCAGATATAAATGTGAATGTTATATCCAGTTCTTCTCAAGATGTCTCCTCCTATCCTATAATTTAAGATTTATCTTTCCAGACTCTAATCCAGATATCAAAAATTCAGACTTATCCTGTTCTAGAGTCCTGTGAGTTATGTTGGTCTTAGAAGTTGTCAAGTGATATTGTATGTTGATATTCTTTATTTGTCTGCAGCCACTCAAATTAGTATAAAAGCAGACTAGAATTAATTGCTTTTGTTTAACACCAAAATTGGCATCCATGGAGATTCCTGTAACAGAACCCACTCAGATGCTGTCTCAAACCTGTATTGGTATTTGAGTGTTATATATAGGAATATACACATTTTTATGGAGACAGTACCCTACACTTTGCTGTCTAGGGAGGGACCTTTGTGCACTTGGTTTGTGACTTTGCCCTTTACTTTTTCCCCCTAAAGTGCCAAACAGAAAAATAACTTATTATAGCTGAACATCTTCATACAAGACGTGATGGTAGACAATAACACTGGAGCAAAAAACAAATATTTCTGTTTTCTGCCAATGCCTATACCCTGATTTCTGCTACCTCACTGTAGCAAAAAGGATTCTGAATTTGTATGTATAAGCAGTGGTTTAAGTAATATTGGATGTTAAATAACTAACTCATACATTTGACAGTGTTAAGTCTCAAAACTCAGATTATATGTTTCATTCTCATAAGGTCTGATGCTTGGGCAATTCCACAAACAAGGTGGTATTGTGCATAGCGTATTGGGGTTTGTTTTGCTTTTCCTGGGTGCACAAATCCCAAAATGTGGTGTATCTGCCACTCAACTTAAGCAGATGTGTGCAGACAAAGTAAGGATGACATGTGGCTCACAGAGGGTGAGTACAGTAACAAGCAAAATGATACCCTCTGCTAGCATTCCCCCCCCCCCCCCTAACAAGTGGCCTTCAATATGGTCGAACTAAAACACTGAAGACTCCTGAAACTTGGCATTTGACTCAATATCCATTAGGGGTGAGATTAAATTTCTAAGTTTTGTATAATAAAAAAATAGAAAAAGACGTATACAATCCTGTATGTCAGTCCAGAAGAAAATCCCATAGTGTTCAATGAGGCTTTCTGCTGGAAAAATGTAGAGGTTTGCACAAACCTTCATATCTAGCCACCAATGAAATAAATGAGACAGGTTTTCCAAAGATGTGATACTTAGGCCTAATCCTATCACAGTCTTGTGCTGTCTAAACTAGCAGACTAGCAGCGCAAGGCCTTCTATGGCAGTACAAAAGTGGAACTGCCAGCTTGTACTATGGGGATATTGCTACAAATAGCAGAGAAGCAGAAGTGGCTCCCAGAGGCTCCGCCACTCCTGTTAAGTAGATGGTGGAAGTGTGCAGAGTGGCCAACGGTTATAAGGCAGGCACCAGTGTGATCTGAGGAGGGTCTCCTCGGGAGCAATCCCTCCCCAGGTGCCACTGACTTGGTGCCTACTGAGCATGTTCTGGAGCAGTTAGGGCAGCCCAGGCTTCCTAATTCTCTGGATGCAGCCATAGTTGGGGCAGCCTAGCTAGTGCACTCCTCACTGCTCTCACTCTGGATTGTGCTCATAGAAATTTACAAATGGCACCAAGATGCTGATGTTCATTTGTAAAGAAAAGTCCATTTGTGTACATTAGGGTGTATAGATATTTCTACAAGCACAAAGTGTTTTGTATTTCTTTAAAAGGCTATATTTTCCAAATCTATATTTTCAGTAAAACTGAAAAGTCACTGATTGACTCACTGAGTCACACATTCATCAATGCCCTGCCAAAACCGCTGGGGCTAGAAGTGTGAAATTTGGGGTTGTTGTTCCTTTCATGACAGAGACACCCACGAAGAACCGGTTTTCAAAAATTCCAACTTGAAGTGGGTGAAAAGGGGCACAATGCATTTTCCTCCCTATACTTTACATTGAAGAGTCCCAAACTAAGGGACACTCTGCCCCAACCCCCAGACTGAGAAGCATGAAATTTGGGGAGAGTCTTCCTTATGTTACATCAACACCAATAGGAACCAATGTTGAGAAATTTAACCCATAAGGGGCTGAAAAGGGGTGCAACATGTTTTTGTCCTATACATTGACGATTGACATCCAGCCAATTTGGTGCCTGACGCACTGGGAGGAAGGGTGCATTGGGGAGGGATGGTGCACAAGGGGGACGTGCATGGGAGGATATTGCATATAGGCCAGATGGTGCACATGGGGAGTTGATACGCATGCAGGGTTGTTGCTCATGGGGGCAATTGTTGCGCATGGGGGGGGGGTTGATGTGCATGGGGGTTGATGCTCATGGGGGTTGTTGCACATGGGAGTTGATGTAAATGGAGGAAAGTTGCGCTTGGGGGAAGTTGCATGTGGGAGGTTGATGTGCATGGGGGATGTTGCGCATGGGGGCAAATTGCACCTGGGGAAATGTTGCACTTGAGGATTTATGCGCATGGATGGGTTAATGCCCATGGGGCTAGATGTGTGCGGGGGTTTAATGCGCATAGGGTGGTTGATGTGCTTGGGGGGGGGTTTATGCACATGGGGGATTGATATACATGGGGGTTTATGCACATGGGGCAAGTTGTACATGGGAAAATGTTGCCCATAGCGGAGTTGATGCGCATGGGGGATGATGCACATGGAGGGTGATGGGCATGGGGTAATGATGCGCATGGGGGGATGATGCGCATGGGGGATGATGCACATGGAGGGGTTGATGAGCATGGGGGAATGGTGCGCTTGGGGGGTTGAGGAGCATAGGGGGATGATGAGCATGGGGGATGGTGCACATGGGGCTAATGATGCATATGAACGGTTGACGTTCAGTGGGGGGATTGCGTACAGGGGGAATTTTTACTCCCGCAACATGGGTACATTTTCGCTAGTTATTTATAAATTACAATATGACTGAGGCCACTTCCAGCTTCATGCACACTATCCAACAGAACATTCAGTGGAGAATGAAGAGATCTGAAGGGAGTTACAGCAGAAGGATAGCTTCATATTATAGAATCCAATCTCACTTTTTAAATAATCTGATCTTTCTTGTCCAACTTTAGAAATCGCATTGCAAAATGTAAAAGGTGGCTATAAGCAAACAATCTCCTCAATATAATTTCTTTTCCTGGTCAAACCATGAAAAAGCCCTAAAACTCACAATAGAGCAACTTCCATTTCAGATCAGTTTCTACTCTTCTAACATGGTCTATTTATTTTTATTGGTTTGTTTCTCATTAAATCCTTCAATTACTCTGCAGTGTAAAATGGTGAGATTATTGGCATGTGCCACTTTCATCATGTATCTGAGTTTGCTTATTACACTTGCAGAAAATGCTTGAATGGTATCTGGCTCTGCTGTGAATTGAGACAGAGTTAATAAATATTATTTGGTGTTTTTTTTCCCTGAGAAGCACTGCTTTTCTTGATTGTTTTTTACAGTTGGATTGGGAATATTGATTTATTCACCACTGTTACAATAATTGTATACAAGGAACACACATACAAAAAATGCAGAGGTAACATTTCATCAACTCAAACAGATTAATTAGTTGTAGTAGATTAGGCACAGTGTTACACAGAAAGATTTGCATTTAGAGGAAGGAAAAGAAAAGTTTATTTTATTTTTTAAAAGTAAAAAAAATCCAATAGAGATGTGATACACTGAGCTGTTGGGTGTATATTCAGTCAGTACTCCCAAATAAAAGGAAGCTTTAAATATTTATCCATATTTATAACATTAAAAAATCAAGTGTAATTGGTATGATTACAACACATAGGGAAATTCCTATTACTAACATACATTTAAAAAGGTTAACTCCTTTTCACATTAGATGTTCTGAGGTTTATGAGACTACTGTTGGAATCCTAAGCTCAAGTTAGGACAGCATAAGCACCAGCATAAGTCCTGTGCTGATCTGGGGGTGTTACAAAATGTTTTGTCCCATTCCTGGGGTGGTTAGGCCAGTGCATAGGAATACACCTGCCTCCTCACACCACTATGGGAAGATATCCTGGTGAGTTAGTTTGGCTTAAAATGATTAGGATTGTGCTGCTGTCCTTTATTAGGAATGCTCATTACAACATGATCAACATTTACGCAGATGGGATTTATTTTTCCTTGTATATATTTAGCATTTGCATAGAATTTTCTATGTAAAACCCTTCACATGCATTAGAATGGTAGAAAAAAATTGCAAACTACTTTTGGTTTGCAATCTCAATTCAATTGTATTTTGTCAAAGTTTTGTCTAATGCTAAGCCTTGGAGAGCATTGCAAAGGGCTGTGCAGAGCCCCTTGCACCTCTTGCAGCTTCCTGCAGCCATGAGTGAGTAAAGCACCCCCTTTGCTCCCACCCCCTTAGTAATAGGTTCCTTTCCCCTTCTGTTACTCCTTAAAAGGACAGGGGGAAATTTACACAAGGTGCCCAATCCCATGGGCCACTTATGGCTGTTTTATAAGGGTCTCTGTGATTTGTGATTCTCCATTAAACTGGGAGGGAGGCTATCTCAAGGTGAATGCTTTCAGTTGGGCTTCCTAGCATGGGGTAGTGACAGTGAAATCCTGGTTTCCAGTTCATTTCCAGTTGACCCAGTAAGAAGAATCAGAGAGCAAAGGAGAAGAGTGTCATCACTATTTGCTTCATGTTTCATCTCTTTTGCCCTCAATCCTTCCTTTATAATATTGAAGAACAACATGACTCCCATATAGAGTTTCCAATAAACAGGCATCCAAAAACCTGAGATTTTGGAGGTAAGGTTTGGTGATGCCTCAAGATTCCTGAAAAACGGGGCGGGGGGGAAATATCTGTAGCAGATATTTCTGTAGCAGAAATATCTGTAGCAGTATAAAAAGGAAAGGCCCAGATTTTTCCTTCAAGTGGCCAAAGATTAGTATTTGCCACCAACCTACTCAAGAAAAAAAACTCTGAAGAAATAAAAACATATTGGGCAAATTGTATACCCCTTTGGGGTTTAGAATGGCACTAAGGAGCCCAGCAACACAGATACAGGCTCCCATTAATGTTCGTATAAGATTTCAGTCTGAGCTGCAAATTAGGACTGCCCTATCTACTGTCTCTCCTCTTCCATGAACTCATTAGGTGACCTTGGGCAAGCCATTCCTTTAATGCCTTATCAGGGATGCTAATACCGATAATGACTTGTTATAATTTACACATGACTTGACAATTGGAATGAGACATTTTTTCACCAGATTGGGACCATTTCTGGTGGCCTACCATTCCTCTGTGCCTGACTTGAACATGAGCCAAAGCATGTCTGCTTACTTGCAAGTAAACACAGCTTTGTAGCTTTGTAGTTCTGCTTTCTATGGGACTTAATGCAATTATCAGGGACTTCCTTCTGGATTGATTTTGGGAACTGTGTTCATTGGATCAGGACCATTCTGGGAGTGTTGGATTCCTCTGAGTCTGGTCTCTCCAATGGACTAAGGCATGTTTGCTTACTCATGAGTAAAGATATGATACAGCTCACTTTCACGTTCCATAGGGCCCCATGCATTTTTTTAGATTTTTGACCATAACTTTTGACAGGAAGGAGATATTTCAAAGCTATTTTTTGTTTTTTGTTTTTTGCATTGGATTCTGCTGGTAAATATACACCTAATGGTAAATGACTTCACCGGGTGATTCCAAACAGTTTTAGCTATTCTGGCAATTTTGATCACTCCAGTCTCTCTCTCTCTCTCTCTCTCTCTCTCTCTCTCTCTCTGTCTCACACACACACACACACACACACACACACACACACACACACACACCCCAGAGGTTGTACCTGATGCCCCAAGTCCCCCTAGGGATTCCAAATCACAAGTGATTTGGAATATTGGTGCAGTTGTTCACTTAAAATTTCTCTCAAAAATTGTGGCGAGCCTTTTTTTGAAGGCATGCCATGTTATATCTGTTGCAGTGGGTCTTACATCGTATTTTAGTCTGGGCTTGGATCCAGCATATATTCTATGACTGTTTTGTCATAATTTTTTTGCCCTGGTAAATTGATTTGTACATTGCCAAGAACAAGAACAAATGGAGATGACGGAGCCCCCCCATCAGCACATAGAGTTTTCTGTGTTGCTTCTCCTTTCTCTTTGGTTAAGCAAGAATTTAGTACATGACACAAGACAACAACAATATTGTTACTGTTAAATTTTACAATCCAAGTGATTGCTACATACATTTTTCAACTTTTCATGTCTTTTCTGACAAGGTGGACCTGTTCATTCCTCCTTCATAATGTGGAACATCATTCCAAACTTTACATGCTGGCTTATTTACAGTACACTCTGTTGCATCTTAACTGGAAATTGATAGAATGATTTTGAAGAGGTCCAGCTTGAATAGATGAAATCAGAAATTTGTTCATATTCTCAGCCAGTGTTCAACAGCATGCAACCCAAATACATTTCACCCAAATACTGGCTAGACCTAGGATGGTGTTCACAGCCTCTGTAATGACAAAAGGAATATATCCATGTAACCAATGACATATTATTGGAACACAATGATACAATACTAGTGGAAAAGATGAAAAGTAAAGCACTAAATGAATTTGAAAATATGATTTTCCTTGCACATATCAGATGATTGAGATACTAGGTGATAACCCTATACGATCACATTTCTGCAAATCTAGGGGGGAAATGCTGGTCTCTTCTTTACTACATGGTTGATTATTCAACTTTTAATTAATCACCTCATTGCTTTTTTTAAACCCTTAGGGTTTGATACTTTAAGCATTAGCATGGGAATTGTGTGATGTACTTCAGTTGCAATGAGTAACATGATAGACATTTCATTTCTGCATTTTAGAAGTCATCCACATTTACTTGTAGCTAAAAAAGGGCAATGAAATCACAGATACAGAACTTGTTTTGGCATATGAGTAACAAAGAGCATAAGACCTTTTACAACAATGCTCAATAAAACGTTTGCATTTGTAAAGACTGTGTGAGATTTGCATGTATCTCCAAGTCAGGCACAGAAGGAAACAGAACTGATACAATATTATGGCAGAAAAATGAAAGCAAACATATCGATATGAAGGGAAAAGTGAGGAATACAAATTACTCTATGACCAGTCATGGAAAGGGCACATTTGGATCTTCAAATAATAGTTAACATTTTAATAGTTTTCTTAACACTTCAATAGTGTTAGTGTAATCTGCCTTGCCCTGAACCTGCAGATTTGACTCAATGAAGGTTCTGAGCCACATCATAAGGGCCTCACTGTACCTCTCATAAGTGACTGAAATCTGGGAGATACCCCCGATAACTGGGTAAGAGGCGCATTGTGCTCCCCTCCTCACCCCAGCAATGTCTGGCGTCTACTGCTAGTGTTCTTTTTCATCTTTTTAGTTTGTGAGCCCTTTTTGGTTAGGGAGTCATTAAGTATTATTTATGCATTATTGCATTTTATTTTGCTATGTGAGCTTTTGTTGAAAAGTGGTATATAAATACTATTGATGATGAGGAGGAGGAGGAAGAGGAGGAGGAGGAGATCTGGCTGAATAATCCATAAAGCAATCCTGTAAGGTAAATATTGTATTATGGTCTTCATATTGCACTTGGGGAATGGAGACCGAGGAAATGGCTTGCCAGGGGCTACTACGGAGTTCATGGCAGAGGGGAGAATTGAAATAGGAATCATGCCTGGTGCAAAGCAATTTATGTGGTGAAAATTATTTGGAAAATGAAATTAGGCAAAACTGTAGCTGATAGGATACTACCTGGAAACACATCTCACTAAGGCTGAAAATACTTCATTCACTTCTAGTTCATTTCCAAACATAGGTTAAGATGATGGCAATGTTTAAAGTCCCATACTCTGTAGTACCTGAGTCCTGCAGTTGGTCACCTGGATGGCTGTTCTCACATTTGTCTACATGCTAACATTCTCTTCAGAAACCCTATTCTGGTAGCTGCCATAACTTGAGGAGGGGTGAATGGAGACTAAAAGCAGAGACCTTATCTGTGAAACTCTCTTCTTAGAAAGGCTTGCTGAAAGCATTAATTGATACTACATTCTCCAGCAAGCAGCCTTCTCACAGTACACTCCAGGTGGCTCAAATTCTCCTGAGCTTACCAGGGCCACAGGTGGGCAGATGCCAGTTCGGGCCTACTTGCCTGAACCAGATCTTCCCCCTGAGCCAACGTTGGCGATCCGGTCACAGCCGCGGCTGCAAGAGCCGCGGGGACCGGTTCGCCAGCGTCTGCCGGTGCCGGGTCTCCTGGGGCTCGCCGCCAGGAAGCTTAGTGTGCCTGCGTCCAGCTGGCCGAGCCCCAGGATGCTCAGTGCACGTGTGTCCAGCTGGATGCAGGCGCACTAAGCATCCTAGCACCGAGCCTCAGGACGGTTAGTGTGCATGCGCAGTGCGGCTTGGTTAGGGCTGCCCCCCGTCCCGCCCCCTGACCCCGGCCCAGCCCCCAAACTTCGGGTGAACCGGATCTTCAGGGAGGCTGCGCCCATCACTGACCAGGGCCACTAGTTGGGTTGGTGGGGAGGAGGCTCTGCCTGCACTGGAAGATGGAATGGAAGGAGTTTTCTGATGGAAGAGGCTTCTTTCTTCCAGATGCAGCCTCCCTCAGCCCGTCAGCTGACAGGGAGGCAGCAGTGAGCTGCACTGGCCTGAGGTTGCTTCCCCAAAGTTGTACACACTGCCATGTTGGGGAGCTGGGAGTAATTTGTCAAACAACCCCATGGCACTTGTGGCTGGCAGTCCCCTTGTCCTCCTTCAAACAATACAACTAGCTAGAATAGACTCTTGCCTGGTATGCTGGAGGGTCGCTGAGGAAAATACTGCGCTAGAAGGCTCCATATTCTGATTCAGGCTGAGGCATCTCTTGTGCAAAGGAAAGAGGTTGCACTATCTTTTCTTATACTTGGCAAAACAACTTCAATGTATGACGCGAACTCATTTCATTTGTGTACCTGAAAGAATTCACAATGAATACAGAATGAAAGAATATAAAATGCCATTTTTTTCTTATCAGTCCCATGCAGTAATTGCAATCTTGTACATATGGATGTATGGAAGGGTGCTCAGCTTTAAGACTAATCAAGTGTTGTTTATGAAACAGGGAAATTATGGATTTTCTTTCATTCCACCTCCCCGCTTCAGTATGTTCCGGGTCTCAGAAACGTTTCCTTACATCTTCACACAATGTTTGGATCCTTTGCACCTGTGAAGCTGTTTACTCAGCTATGAACACAATTATGACACACAATAGTGGTTGCTTTTGAAATAAACATCTGGAAAACCTTCTGGGTACAGAACTGATTTGGAGAATGGCAGCCTTGGACTGTTAATGACAAAAAGGCTAATTTCTCTCCTTGTCTCTTGGCCTGTATAATACATAACCAAATTAAAAAGTGTAATACTGGAAACTCTTGAACATGGCTTTATTTATTAGTAACTGAAGTAATGTCCCTGGGAACTCTATGAAAATATTGTGTGTTGCAATCTCTTTGTTTCACTCCAATAAATCAATGGAATGACTAATATTTGTGTACTGGGTTCATTTATAACAATTATTGTATACATGCCAGAACAATGCACTCATCCCATCTGTTACCTCAAAGACAAAATTCTTCAATGAGGGCTGAAGCTACTTCTTCCCAGTGCCCAATAATAACCTTGTTAAAATGATATGTATTGCTTTAATAGTATCCCTCTGATGCAGGTTCAGAATGCTTTCCCAAGGTTTGCCTTACCCAAATTGAAAAATACTGATTAGGAAACTTGCAATGAACACTGCAAATGCTTTAGTTTTAGAACACAGATGTGTAATTCTCCTTGTACAACCCTGTCCTCATCCTACCACTAGGTATGCAGGTTCTTCTTTTCCCACCCCACTGCACCTTGTCAATCATCCCTCCCTTCCATCAATGCTGTCTGTATTGCAGGTTGGGGTTTAGTCTTACCCTACAATCCATAGTAACTACGGGAGCACGTAAGAGACATTACGTGTACCCGTAGTTACTGCACCATCTAATGAAAACCTATGGGAAATTCATACTGCAATCCACAGCAAATTGTTCTTACACTGGAGCAAGGACTCCCCGTAGTTACTGTGGATTGTGCCCTTAGGGTGGTTTAACCAATGTTGCAGAATTGGGGCCACTACCTGGAAAAGCCTGTGTTGAGGCAATGAGTAGAGATCCTACAGTCGTAGCCAGAACCTAACTCCATAGCTGACATTCTGGCATGAAGTCTTCCTTCTTGAGGCATGGTGGAGACCACAGTGAGTGGATCTTTTCTGATGAATGGCCCTCTTACTGATCTTGTGGCCAGTTGGCTTAAAATCCATCCCATCTGGAAACAGTTGGTGGTGATTTCATTACATGCAGCTTGTTCTGGTAAGCAGAGGGGAACCACAACAATTTTTTGCATTGGATCCTGTATTCTTAAGGCTGAACATCGTAGCTTCAGATTTCTGAAGGTCCCAGGTTCAATCCCTGGTATCTACAGATAGGGCTAGGAAAACCTGAAGAGTCACTGCCAGTCTTTGTAGCAACAGTGAGCTAAAGGTGTCAAGGGTATCAATATAAGATAGCTTCCTATGTCAAGACCACATGTCCTTTAGAAAATAAGAGCACAGTTCTAACCATGTCTACCCAAGTGTAAGTCCCATTGTGTTTAATGGGTCTTACTGCCAGGAAAGTGTCTTTAGGATTGTAGCCTGAGTGCTTTTGCCCTCTCAGCAATATTTAGTAGCCTTTTGCTGCTGAATCCATATTCAGCCGCTCTGTCAACAGGAATTAAATCCAAAGTGACCATGCAAATGTTTTAGTGCATAGGATTTAATAAGTAGATTAACCTATATGTGCCAGGAATCCAGGATCATTGTGTTAAGCACCAGTGATCTCCTTGCCGTAATCTCAGTTCCTCTCTGACTATCTTGTGGGCAAGTCTCCTTTTCATGATTGAAAATTAGCTTTCTTTCCTAAGGCAAAAAGAAATCTTGAAGGACTAAGTGGTTGTTGCCTTGAAAGACAGCTGTCAACGCCAAGACAGAACTGCCACACTGAGCAAAAGTCATAAGACTTGTACAAAACTATGCAGCAAGTCTCAGTGGATCAGATTTTTAGCTTGAAATGACATAGCTGAAGTAGAGGAAGTGAAAGTGATGGATTAAGGAAGAGAGAGGATTCCAATTCAAGTGTTCCTTTTCAAGAAAAGATGGAATAAATAGCCATCTTATGATTTCCACTTCCCATACTTTTGGAGTTTTCTTTGGGGCTTTGTGGAACCACAGTGATGATGCAGAAAGCTTCAGGATATCTTTACATGCTGTAACATGTGTGGTAGGGCAAATGTCCTCAGCACTACATCCATGTGGTGTTCCAGACTGAGACAATTTTAAGCAGAATTTCCAGTTTCTTGGAAGTCCTGTTTAAGAAAGGTGGGACACTTCAAAATGCTGTCCCAGGAATCTGCAATGTCATGTGAAGCTCTTTTCCACAGGGTAAGGGGGGAATGGTGCAGGTGAGTAGCACCACAGACCTTTACCCCAGGGCATGTAGAAGAGCAGTCCATTATTGGTCACTTTTAGCTTCTATAAAATGTGTCAGAACCACCTAAATGTAGTGCTGGAGTAGGATGTGAGGGCGATCTGGCTGCGACATCTGTCACCCCATTGATCGCCAGGGTTGATTTGGCTGATCTGGCTGGCTGGGTGCGTGTCCCCTTCCTCCCTTGCTGCTCCATGTGCGTCCCTCCTGAAGCTGTGTGCTTGGTGGAAGAGGATGATCATCCCAGATAGAAGGAGTGTACCATTCTTTGGTCAAGGGTGTACGGTAGTGCTGGAGTCCTAGAGTCCTCCAACATTAAATGGATTATTTGGATCACTGTAGAAGTTTAATAATTCACCTTCTGATGAATAAAATCATCTGGAGAGCTGTTATTCAGTTACGCCTGATGATATGGAGAGACAAATTGTACAATCACTGATCAACCACACCACAGTTTTTCATCAGAAGTAGAGGTCTGGGGAAAAGCTTGACTTGATACTATAGATTAGCTTTTCATCTGTACGTAGTATCCAAATTGCATGTTGCCAGGATGCCAAGGTAGCCCTATCTTGCTAGCATTCATCAACTCTAAACAGCATCCATACCCATACCCAACATGGTGTCTGCCAGGACTTATTGTTTACATGGGGTCTAGCATCTTCTACACCTCAGTGTGACTGCAGTGCTCTTTGACAAACTATTCATTATATTGTGTCTAACTATAAATCAAGAGTTTATACCAGGCCAATGTCTGATTTTTTTCAATGTAGACCACTCTGTTCTTGAATGGGTGGACGGTCTGGACATTAACATATGATTTACCATAAGTCCATGTATTGCATGCCAGCTGCCAACTAAGTAAATAGGTAGCCGTTATATGTCTGATGGTTCTGTAAGCATAAGCATATTGCCTTTAAAATAATAACCATTATAAAAAGCAGCCACTGATAGGGGATGTAATCCTAACCTAGGCTGGCACAACACTTTGGTCTTCCTTTTCCAGTGGTGATGTTGGGAGGCAAATGCATGCCTAAGCCTCCCCCCAGGAGTGGCACAAAAGTGTCTTGCTGAGTTTTGTGACAACCGAGGCCTGCCCAGCACTTACGTTGGGGCTTATGACAACCTAGCTGGGGGTTAGGATTGTAATCTTAACCACATTTTGCTTCTAAGTAGACTTGGATAGGATTGGGCTGTTACATGTCTAACATCCCAACGCGGATTTGTCTAATCCCCTTTTAAAGCTGTCTAACCTAGTGCACATCATTGTATCTTATGGCAGCAAATGTCATCAATTCTCTGTCAATCTTGGAAGACTGTGGTATCGTGCTTGGCACTGCATACGCTACATGCGATGCACGAAAGCCTGGGTTGGATTGTTATGGAGGATAGGCTGTTACCCAAGCAGCAAATCCCCCCTCTCCATGCCACTGAATTAGTCCAATGGAAAGGCAGAGCCAATACAATTGGATCCAGCTGGCGTCACAGAGCTGGGCTAAGGACAGGAGCTCACCCTGTCTTGTGGGGCCGACCCGGAAATCAAACCCTGGCCTGCTGGTTAACAGGCACAGCGTCTTTACAACTTGCGCCACCCACAGCCCACATCAATTCTATGTGTTGAGAAAAAAATACTCCTTCAGTTCATCCAAGATGTTCTGCCAACCATGCTTATCAAATGACTGGTGGTCAGAGTCAACTAAAGTATCTGCCAGTGCCAAACTCTGTCCCCTAGACCTGTCTGCATCATTTCTTTTATTTATTTATTTATTTAGTTTTTCTATAAATAGCTTTGTGAACCTCTTGTTGAAAAGTAGCATACAAATACTGTTGATTGACTAATCAAGTGTTCCCTTACCTTGAAAAAATCTTCATGACTGCTGTCTCCCACTGCTGAGTTCAGAGCATGTTAATGACGGGTACATAAATGCTGGAATGTGGGTTAGGATTAGACCCCTAGACCCCTTAACGTTTTGTTTGCCCTCTTCTGCTGAATATAAATATATTAATGTGACCTCATCCTTCATGAGTGTGTTCTGAATATTATTACAAATGGTTGAAATGGCAATGGCAGGTGACCACATGCCCAAACCTCAAAAGAAGAACAAGGTCTTAGATTCCTCTGAGCCTAGACTTTCTGGTGAACAGTGGCATGTTTGCCTACTCATAAGTGAAGCCATGACACTGGGCACTTTCACTTTCCAATAGAGCTCAATGCATATTTTTTATTTTTATTTTTTTGGCCATAACTTTTGATAGGAAGGAGATATTTAAAAACCGACTTTTGCATTGGATTTTGCTCTTCAATTTGAATACAATGACATATGACATGATGGGGCACTGCACACTATTGCTAAGTTCCAAAATGAAACCAAAATTGAGGACAATGAAGCCTTTTGGAGGACACCTGGACAAAAGGCTAAAAAAAGAGGATAAATCTGGAAATTTCCGATCATATGGTCACCCTCAGTGGCCACCATTCCAAACTGTCCCCTATTCATATGTGTTTAATATTCATTTAGATGGAATAAGTGAAAAAAATAAGTAGTTCATATAAAAGATCCAAAAGAAAATGAGAAAGAACAAGTTCCTGAAAATGTTTCAGTTAGTTTAGCAACCATGAACTGTCTTCCAAAATACAAGGAGGCATTTTGGACAGCTGTGTAGGTTAAAACTGTAAGCTCAGCAGAACAGAGCAAAGCTGATATAGAATAGTTTTAAATGTCTTTCCCCTCATAACTAGATTATTCAGTACAATGTCATTTGCTGCCACTGACATTTTCTTTAAAGTCATAAAGGCCCACACAGTAATAAAAGGGCTCAGAATAAAATTAGGAATATCATGTATAAATTATCTTTAACCTTAGCTTCATTTGGACTGTGACTTTTTAGCCCTGATCAATTTTCATGAAACTATCCACATAAAACTGTGAAAAAATATTTGATCCTTGGCTCCCATAAAGCTAGCTGGATACTGTCTTGATACTTAATGCTGATGCTGGCTTGCAGTCTCTGGGCAATTCAGGAAAGCAGTGGATAATTCTGAGGTCTGACAGAATTTTTCAGAGCAGTTTTAGGGACAACATAGTCACAGAAATGAATGGTTAAACTGCTCTGCCAGAAAAATACATGCCCCCCAAACTGGAGGAGGGCCTGGTTTCAGGTAGAAGTGCTCCCTTCTGATTGAACTGAGCACCCTACCATACATTCAGATGTACAAGATGGCATAAGCTTCCACTGTTTCCTATGAGACTCTTGTATCATTATCAGAAAACTGTTCTGACTGTAGTATGGAGAGGTGGAAGTTCATTGCATCTGGGTAACAGAGCATAGATCCCATACAAGATCTAGATTCCTCCCTTTAATGTAAAACAGGACCTGCAATGTCTGTAACAAATCGTAGTTAGGGATGACACTGACTTTCCTGCAAGAATAATATAATGCACCTATCTAGAATCATACAATGCTATTCACTCTAGTTATGACATTTTAATCATGATTACATACCAATTTTACTCTCCTACCATTCTGAATTCTTTTTTTCTCTTTGTCTCAGGGTGACCAGAAGCCTGAACCTCAAAAGGAGGACAAGGTCTTGGATTCCTCTCAGCCTTGCCTTTCTGGCGGACAATGGCACATTTGCCTACTCATGAATAAATTCGCGATATTTGGCACTTTCACTTTCCAATAGAGTTTAATGCATATTTTTTATTTTTTAGTTTTTTTGGCCATAACTTTTGATAGGAAGGAGATATTTCAAAACTGATTTTTGCACTGGATTCTGCTCTTCAATACAAATCCAACAACATATGACATGACTGGGTACTGCACACCACTGGAAAGTTCCAAAACGAAGCCAAAATGGAGGACAATGAAGCCCTTTTGGGTGGACACCTGGTCAGAAGTCTAAAAAAGGGGACAAATCTGGAAAAATCCAGTCGTATGGTCAGTCTGCTCTCTCTGAGACAAAAATGCAATTCTTCAAGCAGAAAGAATGCAGTTAAGGGATCCATTGCTTAGAAGTCAATTGCTGTCATTTTGATGGGATTTAACACAGGAGATGATGGTTCTGATTGGTCCGAATACACTTTTTCTCTTTACAGTAGCTGTCAATTAACCAAGGGCAAAGACTAAAGCAGTCAAACAGTTCTCAAGAAGGTAGGGCTTCTGGAAGTATTAAGTATTACTAAGTTGATACAGCACAGCATATCTAGCTTTCTTGCAGTTGCTGTTTTTAAGCGCCACCAAAATAGATTCTGGTTATATTTATTTTTAGTGACCCAGATGAGGAGAGTTCAACTCTTTCCTCTATTTGAGAAAGTAGTTCTTACAAGTCTTCTGTATATAGCAATTTTTTTTTGTGGGGGGACGAAATCAACAGAGGAGTATTCTATGACCTGGTGAGAATAGCAGCCAACAGAGCAAGAAACAAGATCAGCATTGGACAAAATAGTTTGGCAATGATGGATCTTCCTTCTCTTGGGCATAAGCAAATTCATCCTGCCATCAGACTGAACCCACTTGAAAGATTTGCTTTCCCCTTGCAATTTTAAGATCCTTAAATCATCAATATGTTTGCCAAGGAGTCCTCAAATATGGATACACTGAGGCACTGTGGCTGAGCATATGTTTGCACTGCTGATGGCTGTAAACTATGATAAGTTTCTGCTGCATATTAATGGAATATTTATACATGGTAATTTACCAAGCACAAGTCATTTATCTAATAAAAATGTTAATTACAACTTCCTAGGTATATTTATTTACAAATTGCCATGGAAAGTACAATAAAATATAATTCTTGTTCCTTCCCCCACAGAAATTCTTCACCCCTCTTTTAATGAGATTTTTTACCTGTAATAAGGACTTTAAAATTGTAAGAAGCTAGAACTGATCCATTGATTTTATCCATTTTAAGAGGGTCAAATGAAAAGTTCAGATTCTTAAAAATGCTTCAGACCTTGCATAGCCCCAAAGAGTCCTGTTCAGCAGAGTCACAATGATGGGAAAATATTTGGAAGTTCCTAGAAAAAGGAATTTATTAATTCTTAAATTTATTTATTTATTAAATTTATGAATTTATTAAATCAGATTTATTAATTCTTCCTAATAGCGGCTCTCGTGCCATTTCAAGCCACATCCTAATGGGATCTACCAAATGCAGGATTCATGGGCAGTGTCTTACACTGCACCAGAAGGATTTCATTTAACATTGTCCACACAACACAGAGCAGTTCTTTAGGATTACAGACTGGTTTTAATCCCTTCCCAGCCCCAGTTCTACAAAAAGATGCTAGAGGTTCAAATCTGAGAGACTTCACATACAAATGATGTGCTTAGTCCAGTGGTTCCTAAACTGTGAGCATTGGATCTCCAGCCATGGAAATCAGCCAGAGGAGCTGCAAAATCCTTGTGAAACATTGTTCGAAACAGGATTGTACCCAATGGGTAGGGATGTGCAAAAGGTGAGGTTATTTTTCCTGACAAATTTTTCCTGACAACATAACCTCGCCTTTAGCAGATTCCTACCAATGGGATCTGAGGCCAACGACCCACTAAGTCATCGGAGCTGGCATCCAAAAAAGTTTTGGATTCACAAACTGAGTCCCATCCCCTTTTGTGTGAGGAATGTGGAGAAAAGTTCCACTGATAAGACCAAAGTCCTTTTTGCTCCTGGAATCTTGTTTATTAAACAAGAACCAGAGATTTAGTTGTTCTTTCTTAGCGGTACTGAATTTGGTCAGTTGTGAAGATATGGGGTTTTTTAAACACTTGTTGCTTTCAACATATGAAACATCTGAGTCAGCACAAGTGGAAATCCTGGGACAAAATGCATATCCTTGCATTTGTGGTGACAAGAACGATGGACTGTCCAGTCTTCCAATTTATTTGATTTCCTGTAAAATCTCACACTGAGTTTGGACCTATGAGGCATATATGTTTCAACAGCAGTTCAGGCCACTGAACTGTTTCATATATGTTTCAACAGCAGTTCAGTGCGGAATGCCTTTGATGAAGCTGTATTAACCTACTGTACAAAACAGTGGTGCAGTTTGAAAATATTCACAAGGGAGAAGAAATTAATTTCAAGGTTTGTGAACATGCATGGCAAATGAACGCATATGAAAGTCTGCCCCAAAACATTAGAAATGAGAGTTTTCCACTTGCCAAGGCAGTGCCTTCATTTTACAAGAACTACTGACATTTTTCTGCCTTCCTTTTTAACTGAGATCCAAGTCATTATGGGTTCCATCCAAAAGTTCCCTTCGTCCAGTGATAGAGCTTCAGTCAAGGGAAAAGTCCTTGCTCTTCAGGAAAAGAAAGTCTTTCCTGTGGAGGAAAGGAATATTTGATGTATCATAAAGGTCACAATGGACAGCTGTCAGTTCTTGTGTCATACTGAAAATTTTGCAAATAGTGAGACACATACAATGGGTGGTTTATGTGGGTATCTGTTACATGGGTGTCTGTTACAGGCAGAACTAGTGTGAGAAGCAATGATTTCTAGAAATTCTGAGACCAATCTATAACATTAATTTAGGGCAGGGATGGACAAACATTTTGTTAGGAGGACCACATCACCTCCCTAATGGTGTTGGGGTAAGGAAAAAAGAGAATGAAGGTTGCAATCCTATACACATTTAGAATCATAGAATCATAGAATCCTAGAGTTGAAAGGGACCTAGTAGATCATCTAGTCCAACCCCCTGCCTGCAGCAGGAAATCCTCCTAGATTATCCCTGACAGGTACTTGTCAAGCCTATGCTTGAAGACCCCCAGTGAGGGAGCGTCCACCACCTCCCTTGGCAGTCTGTTCCACTGCCGAACCGCCCGAACTGTAAGGAATTTTTTTCGGATATCCAACCGGAATCTCCTTTCTTGCAGTTTGTACCCATTCTGCTTTCAGGAGCAGCTATGAACAAATGAGCTATGAACTAATTTACCTGAGAGTAAGCTCCATTGAGTGAGACTTCTGACTCAAGCATAGGATACAAGCATAGGATAGTCCAGAAATTTACATAAATTTATGAATTTTATATAATATGAATGAATAGGGTTGCCATAATTCTCTTCCACAAAATCAGGACAGGACACTCTGTCCCATTTGCCAGTATGTGAGCACAATCCCCCAAAATCAGGGTTGCCCCTGTTTTGGGGGGACATTTGGAAACTATGGACCATTATGGATGTTGTGACAATTATGGAAGTATTTGGCCTGTGCATGCTCCAGCTGTGCTTGAAAGGCCAGAGGCTCAATGGAGACTGAGGGCTCCTTGAAGGACAAACTGGGGGTCCTTGAGAGTCATAAGTGGCATTTGGACCACTTGTCCACCCCTGGCGTGGCATTTGTCCACCCCTGATTTAGGGCATGGAGTTGGGAACTCAAGGAAAGTATGTGTTTAAGTAGGAGTGCAGCATTAGAGGTGATTAAGAAAAAATCTTCGCCTAGCTAGGCAGTTAAGTGTATTTTTTTCTGAAGATCCAACAAGGAGATTAACCCCCATTCCAGAGTAACTACGGGAGCACATAAGAGACTTTACGTGCACCCATAGTTACTGCATTACCTTGTGAAAACCTATGGGAAGTTCATATTGGAATCCAGAGTAAGTTGTTCTTACACCAGAGCAAGGACTCCCCATAGTTACTCTGGATTTTGCCCTACAATTCTGAAACTTTGGATCAGACCTTGTGGATTAGAAACTTTGATAGGAAGTAACTCTGTCATCAGGGTAATACTATCAGTTGAATTGTTACCAACATGACATGGAATTAAATCACCCAGAACTGACAAATGCATCCATGTAAAGCAACATTCTGTACAGAATCACAATTAATTCTAAGAATCAGCCCACACATTCTGGTGATTGAGAAGTGCAATAGGCACCAATTTCATCACATTTAATCCACACCCTGGGCTTGCCAATATTTAATTCCAGTTGGGCCTCTTTTCCCCACATCATCTTTGCTTAGTTTTGCAAAATTTCACCCCTGAGAAAAGAATGTTCATAAGCTTGTGCAGTATGTATGGTTTTTCAGGCAACTCTGATATTATATTAGGTATTGGATTTAAATTGTTGTCATAAAGGCAGGCTTTGTGCAAAGAGCAACAGAACAACAACTTCATCTAAATAAAAGGTGTGTTTATGGCAAGTTACATAAGAATTTATGCTACCTTGACCAGCATTTCTCAACAATTGTTCTTTGCTACAACTTCACATGTCCACCTAAGAATATAAGAATATAAGAAGAGCTTCTGTTGGATCAGGCCAAATGCCCATCTAGTCCAGCTTCCTTAATCTCACAGTGGCCCACCATATCCCTCAGGGAGTGCAGAAGACACCTGAACGCAGGTGCAGAATCTAAAGTACCACTGAAACTAAGGCTGCAATCCAGAGCAAATTCAGCCTGCTCTGACATAACTGCACTCTCCTAACTATTCTGTATCCAGAGCAGAAAGTTATGCTGAATCCAGAGAGTCAGGAAGCCTGGGCTGCCCTAACTGCTCCAGAGCATGCTAAGTAATTGACACAAGGGGAAGACTTGCTCCTGAGGAGACACCCCTCAGATCACACTGAACAAGGAACAGCTGTCGTGCCTACAGTGGTGACATGACTCTGCACATCACCTGGTGCGGAAGTCTGTGCGTCATCCCTGAGATGCGTCCCCCCAACCTGGACTGCACAGTCACCAAAGTTGGCGCCTGCGCAGTTGTTTCTGAAGCCAACTGGCTTCAGAAAGAGTACTGCGCAGGCACCATCTCTGACACCTGCGCAGTACTTTTCTGAAGCCTTTTGGCTTCGGGGGAGACTGTGCAGGCGTCAGAGTTGGTACCTGTGCAGTACTCTTTCTGAAGCCGTTCGGCTGCCGCTCCGCCTCCTGAGTGAGGCCGAATGGCTGTGCAGAGGCGCGGACTTTCTCTGCTCTAAGGAAGTCTCCTCTGAAGCTGTTCGGCATGCTCAGTCTGTTTCTGCGCAGTGCACCTCAGATGGCCGTTCAGGCCAGCTCCTCAGACAAGTGTCAGCTTCTGGCTGATTCTCCGCCTTGGAGCAGGCCTGAATGGGTGTGCTGACGCCTGGGGCCTGCCAAAGGACAGTCAAACTCCTCTGGCACATCACCCCATACGGAGCGCATCCCCAATGCAGCCCACACCAGCCGCACCAGTCTGGTGACGCCACTGGGTGCCTGCCTTATAAGGAGTCCCTGATGAGATGCCAGTACATTCTGCAGTGAATACAAGGGGCTTCTTGGAGTGGCCTGCTGTATCCTGAGGTTTGTGGGCAGCCGTAGTTTGTTCCATATCCTGAGGTTGAGAGGAAGGGGTTGCAGCTAGGCTGGCCAAGAACTCAGATTTTTGGTCAGCACTGCCCTTCTTACTCGGGCCTTATCATGGACCCCTATGGGTCTACTCATTACTATACCTGCTCCTGAGGTGGTATAACTCTGAGGGCTGGAAGAGGGCATTTCTGCCTTGGAAACAGGCTTTGGATACAGAGTAACTGCTCTGCCCTAGGCAATGCTAAACATGCCCTCAACTTGCCTCTCCTGAGCTGCTTAGGCTGCCCCAGTTAGGGCAGAGCAGGTCCACCTCTCTTAGGGCACCCTATCTTGCCTTGCTCTGCCCTAATCCTCCTTCAGAGTAACTGGGCTGGAGCATCTTGCAGTTGCTCCAACCTAGTGTTAGATAGGGCAACCTAAGGGCTCTTATGTGGACAGATTAGTTGCTCTGGATTGGGCTGTAAGTGGTGATTACCTCATTACCACTCATTTTCTGGGTTAGGAGTTCAGATGTGGGATGATGAGCACCAGAAAGTGGCTTAGGGCGAACAGGAGAGCTTTCTGAACACAGAAAAGCATGCTTTGGAGCCTCCTTCAGTTATTTGTTGTGTCATGTTTCTGGTCTTGTTGCTGGGTCCAAGGGTCCCATTGGTACCACCAGACCTCAACTGAAGTACCTTTGGTGATACCCATACCACTGGTTGAAAAACACTAAATTAGATCATTCATAGGCCAAAGGGGTCTGAGGGAGGGTCTACAGCTCAGCACTATAGCACCAGCTTCATAAGTGAAAGTCTCAGGTTCAATCCTTGGTATCTCCACACAGAACTATGAAAGGCCCCTACCTGAAACTCTGGAGGACAGACAGTGCAAATTAGTTGGACCAAAGTCCTGAACACATCAGGTAACATCCTATATTCTTCTCTGAGGCAGAGTGAGGATTTGACCTGTCAGCTGAAATTTATGGGGCAAACGAGAAAGGAATTGGTTTATTTCTCCAATGTATGAAGTTGCCTGAAAAGATAATGGCAGGTACACCACCTCTGAGTGATCCCACAAAACGAAATCACATGCTGAATGATTGAAGCAAAAGTTTGCCTCATTTATTTTAAACAGCAAAAACTTTCACAAAGTTATAATTTAACTTCTTCAGCTTCAGCAGCAGCCCTGCAGGGTACGTGAAACCCACTGTGTCCGCAAAACAGACTGTTCCTGCCTGGAACACCAAAAATGTCTGTGCAAATAAAAGTCATGTGAGAAATACAGGAAGAGACCAATTGCATTTGTAGTAGATGATGTATTTTTTAGTCTTACTGGCACAGAGAATGCCAGGCTATTTTTGCAAAGCTAAACAGGCACAGACTGCAATCTCACTGTAGAGTTTTATGACCTCCTCTTATAAACTGGTTTTTAAGATTTTGATTTTTATATAGTCCAGTGCATGTGTTTTATTCCTTAGGATTGTTGAGCCCTTGTGACTGTGCTGAGATTTATTGTTTGGCTTTCTTTTTTAACCATGCCTATAGCACATTATGGGCTAGCTGCCCTTCTGCCATAAAACGGCTGTTACTGCTACTAAAACTTGGAGTCAATATCTTCAACAGCCTCTCCAGAACTCTGGAAGCACTGATGGATTTTGCTCATCTAGGGCTGCCGCTGAGCAATCACCACTTGGGTTCCCCTTTCCCTTTCTGAAATGTGAAATTAGCCCATATTGTTCTTGGAATCTTTCCTGTCTCTGGCTCTTCTGGTGATGGGAAGACAACAGAACAAACCAATCTTCTTCCCAGAGCTCAACCACTTACTGCTTACAACTCACTGGAAATTCTTAGGGTAGGAAAACAAGTATGCTAGTAAAACAAGAAGCATACCTTACCCAAGGGATGTCTCTGGTTATCCATTGGGTGTTAGGACTGTTCAGACCATTGAGATCTCATCACTCACAGGCTACACCAATAGGCTCAACCACATCAGTGACATCTGCCATTAAAAGTGAAATTCCTCACAATTCCTCACAATTATCTCATCCTGAAGCCTTCTTGGCTTATCTTATAAAGAGGCAGTGTACAACATCATCTCCATGCTGACTAGATTTCCAGCTTCCTCAGATCAACGCTTCCATTGAATCTATCTCCTGTTTTTTCAAAATTTCTTATTTCTATCTTAATCTTTTTCCAACCACTGAATCAGGGCGCCAAGCTCAAGGGCCTTTTTTCCTGAACCATGAAGGCATCTCTTGAAACGAGAAAGCTATTGGTCTGATCATTGTGCTACCCAACCCATTACGACTAGAGCTCACACTACCAATATACTTCCCAGGTGGCCTGAGATCCCAGGAGGGTCCTGATTCTATATTACGTCTCAGGCTCAGATTCCACACAGCGGCAATGTCACTCATCTGGAACAATGACACTGATTACCTTGCTTGGTTTTGTTCTCTGCTGGTCTCGACAACACTTTCTGACTCTGGTGATTCTGAAATCTAACCACTACTCTTGCACTGTCTTGATTTGATCTTGGTCAGGTGGTAGCTTGGCTCAAAGCCTGAAACAGGAAGGAGAAGTAATGGAAGATGAGCCTTATTTATTTATAAATCTATATACCACCTTTCCCCAGGTAACAAAACCTGGTATTTGGGATCCTCAGCATCCCAACAGAACTTCACAGGGGTGCAATTGGTCTACTGGACATCCCACTCTTGAATGAAGAGAACTACACATTTTATCATCTTTGGACTGTAGAAACAGTTACAATTTGCCAAGTCAAATTTCACTATGAGTATTCAGGATCCTGATATATTTCCATATATATTCAGTGTTGCCATAGTTCTGCTTTTTATCAACTATAATGAAATCTTGGTTTCTTTAAAAAAAAAAACTACTGCTGGGCATTTGAGGCTTTGTAATATCTTTTCTTCACAGACAGGACTTCCGAAATTATGATGTCCTTGCTGGGCTACAAAGATAGTTGAGGGTAAAATATTTCAAAGGCAATTTTAATGAAAGAGAAAATACTGACAGGGAGAACACAGTGCATTGTGACACTGTAGTTCTGTTCAATTTTACATTTAAACTAAGGGGCTGATCATAATTTATTCTGTCAAAGAAGTGACCTATAAGTAAAGAAGAAGGAAAAAATATTACTTGATGATTAAAGGCTCTAAGAAGTATTCTCTATAGTTATGTCAGTGCTACATAATGCAGTGTGTGTAATGGAAGCCAAAGTGTTTGAAATTCCTCCTAATTATGCGTGGAGTCCAGACTAAAGGGTATTTGGAGATGCACATCATGAATGCCAATGACAGGAAATTCCACCAGATGTCCATCTGACAGCATTCTGACTGACCCTGGTATGTATACTAGAAAACTGAGGAAGTCCTTTTGAGGTAATGCTAAGGAGTATACCATGGCTTCCAACATAGTGACAAATATGTGTGTTTGGAACACCTCTTCTTAAATGTGTCATCAACACCATTTGAGCATTCATGATGTTGGACTTGCAGTGGCTCCTGAAGTGTGCTATGCAAGTCAGGCAATAAAAATGGTTTAGAGCGGGACATGTTCTTCTAGAAGTGGAGAGGTCATCACCTCAAAGAAAAGCTGCTTGAAATCTTGCATTGGAAAGTTGTGCAAGAAGTGTAGATCAAAAGCCAGAATTGTTCCTCCCCATTCCCAAGAGCTCAGAAGAGTTCTTGCATGAGCATTTCATCCATCCATCCATCCATCCATCCATTCATTCATTCTGAGAATGAGAGTGAGTGAGTGACTGGCCCAAGGTCGCCCAGAAAGCTTCATGACCAAGGAGGGGTTTGAACAGGTCTCAGTCCAAATCCCTAACCTCTAAACCATCCACTTGGGATAACTAACCACCACCACCCACTTGGGATAACTAACCATCCCTAACCACCATCCACCCACTTGGGAACTTCCACATGCTTATAGGCTTGGGACACTTCCACATGCTTATAGGCTTCTGCTAGAAATGTAGCATACACAGCAACTGCTTTTAAAAGCTCCACTGCTACTAGAGGTGGAGGCAGGAAGATTTTTGGGAGTGGGGAGGGAGGACAAAGGCCAATCTGGAGGTGAAAGACCTGTCCTTCCCACCTGTCCTTCTCCTTTTTGCTTCCTGGACATACACCAATTATATCACTTGTATAGGTCCATTCATGGGCCATCCAGAGCACAAAGGAGAGGTATGAGAAAAATATTTTATCTTTCCTCTCCCAAGCCTTCTCATCACCACCACACTTACTGCCGCATGTAACACCCTGACATGGCTGCATCTTTGTCAGTGGTTGGGGATTGGATTAGTGGCTTAAATATAGCTAAGCATATAATTTAATAATAGTTATTATTGTCCATTTTTCCACTGAAATAATTAAGGAACCCTTCAGCATAAAAGAATAAAAAGCAACAATACAACGACAGAGACAGTAGCAAGACCAACTGCAGATACACACAAGTTTTTTCCTACCTAAGGTTGCTTAACACACAAATGCATTATTCCCATAATTATGTGTATATATGTGCGCGTGCATGTGTGTGTTTGTATGAACATGGTCCAAACATGTATTTGTATGAAATATAGTTATCTGGCATACTAAATTTTCTATGGCTGCAATCCTAACCACACTTTCCTGGGAGTAAGTACTATTGAACACAATGGGACTCACTTCTGAGTAGGCATGCTTAGGATTGCACAGTACCTTGCTGAAAGTACTGTAAAAATGATCATGAGGTTAAAAAAATGAAATAATTTCTTATGTTCCTTTCTTTCCTTCCATTTCTCATATCGAAGACTGGCCATATTGCCCCAATAATAAGCCCAACACAATTTTTACCTGTATTTAACCCATCCAAATCTCATTAAAAGCAGTGAAATTGGTTCATCCCAGATGGCAATGGACTGGGTTCAACTGCCAGGGAACAGCACATCCTCTACTTTGGAGTAAACAAACTGTGTTTGTGGAGGTTGATAAATTCCATGCTGGGGAACATAGATTGGAAGAGTAGTCTGGGCATTGTTATTCTCTTTAATCTCTCCTGTCAGTTTTGTGAATGTGAAAGTTCCCTATATGGCCGCAGATGTCAGGACAGTGGTAACAAGGACATGTTTGGAGTACAGGAACCGGGTTATAATGAAGAGGTGATCGCAGAAGGAGGAAGCACGGAAGATGTCTCAGTTTGACATATCTGTGAGGAGTTTGTGACCATTCCAGATGAAAGGCTGAAAATGTGAAATGTTATTATGACAAGTGACTGACGTGTTCTTTCATGGAGCGGCTGTCAGGTAACAGAGGAATTCAAATTCGGTAAGCAACCGCAAATTAAATTTTCATATGGTAATAGAAAAAAAAATGCACTGCACATTGTTATTTTGCTTTTTCTTCAAGTCTAAGTACCTACAGTGAAAAGGCATCGTTTTCATTTAAAGTATTCTATCCATTACACAGAGACTTCATAATAACTAGTTTATTAGACCTTGGAAGGGTTTTTGGTAGACAATATGGATTATAATTAGAAAATTATATGGGATCTTCTCTCTAGGGGTTAAAACAGTAAAAATCACTTTTCAAACCAACAATCCTAATGCAGATTTATTGCTGTAATTCAAGTAATGCTTTTAATATGCAAGGCATGTCGTGTTCTTTATCTTGTTTATCTTCATATAACACTGAGAAGTAGGTCACTATTTACCCATTTCATAGGTAGAACAAATATATATACATTTATACAGTTTGTGTGTGTGTGTGTGTGTGTGTGTGTGTGTGTGTGTGTGTGTGTGTGTGTGTGTGTAAGGATGCAATCCTAACCTAGGCTGGCATAACTCATCAGTAATGTAGGGAGGCAAGCATATGTTTGTGCCCTGGCCTAACCCACCCCCAAAAGTGGTACACAAGTGTCTTATGGCACTTTTGTAACACCCCCAGTTCAGCACTGGACATATGCCAGAGCTTAGCTGTCCTAACTGGAAATTAGGGTTTCAGCCTGCGTGTATACCTTCCAAGATTAAGTTGAACATTTCCCATTGGAATATGAAAAAATATTTGGTATGCATGGTACAAGCAGATATAAGAAATTAAATATTACAACCATTTATAAGATTAGAGAAAAATTGTTTTGTGTGCTTATATATAAAAAGTCGGACAAATTCACAGACACTCCAAAGATGTTACTTGTCCAGAGCAACAACCAGCTAGGTTGTTTCTAACTAGGACACCAAGAACACAGACACCAAGAAGGAACAAAAATGCAAGCAACCAAAGTTCCTTTGGACCAACCATGTCCTGGTAGACCAGTGAAGATACACACCTAGAATCTTAAGGACATTGGCCAGACACTGTAGATACCCATCTGATGTCCTGCCACAGGAATGTTAATAGTAAAATTTATACAAGCCTCATGGAAGAGGCAAAAAGGAGTTTCTTTTTAAACATTGAAATAAATCATAAGAGAACATATATTTCTAAACAATCCTTTTATATGATATGATATATCCATCACCCACAGAACTTATGAGGTTATTACTAAGAGGAAGTTTCTCTCTCTCTCTCTCTCTCTCCTTTAGCCAAACTCCTTTTCCTTGATTAAAATTTAACAATTTGGATACTGCTGTCATTCAGGCACCTTCTTCCAACCTTCTAAAAATTATATTCTAGAGTAGAGCACTGCACAGAACTGAATCAGAGAAGGATTAACAATACTAACAATCCAATCCAATCATATTTTTTAAAAAACCCTGCCGATGCAGCTGCTCCAACAGAGTCTACTGCATCCAGCTGGTAGGGAGACAGTCCAAGATTTGTTCCCTTGCCTGGGGATGATACCATAAAACTTAGTCTACTCAGACCTGTACCAGCTACGTACTGCATTTTCTGTAAATCTAAGTGGAATAGGATATCAGTCACTCTGCTCCCGCCAGTACTTTCCTCTTTCCAACCTAAACCCGTCATCCTCCCTATGATCCATCCTTGAACTCTTCCACATCCCTCTCTTTCTCTGCCCCATTCTTCACATCCTTCCTCCCTACCCTCTAGTGCCATAGGTTGTCAAGAGACTACTAAAATGAGGGTGCAGCAACTCACCTTGTGGTGGTGGACTGGCTATGCAAAATGTCACATTTTTGACAGCCATAAATGCATGTCACATTTATGAGACAGCCACAAAAGACCCTGTACTGCTTGAATGGTACTTCCAGCAGCACAAACATATCACAGAATTGGTCAAAATATTCTCTTTGAGCACAATCTTAACCATGTCTACTCAAAGGTAAGCCTCATTGTGTAAGTCCTAAAAAGCAAGTCCTCTTTGGGACTTACTCCCTGAGAAGTGTCTTTAGGATTGGAGTCATAGTTTTTTATTAAAATATTTTTAAAAAAATACAGGGAGGGGTGCAAAAGTAGGTATATAGTTTTTATTATGAAAAAACAGCGTCACAGTAAGGATGACATACAAATTACAATGAAGTACAGTCTCTTAAGTACAGTACTCAAATTGTCAACCTTCAGCTTTTACACATTCTTAACTCCACATTGCTGGCCTTCATAATTTACACATTCTTGATTCTTATAACTAATAATAAATCCTTTATTACGGTCTTTGACCAGCACAAAATAGGCAGTAATTACAAATGCATCCAGAGATAAGAGTATAAAATAAAAATATAAATATAGCAACTATAAAAGTGCAAAGGGACATAATATGCCCTAAAACCATTAACCATGATTAAGATATAGATTAAAATTCTAAAATAGGCCAAATTTAGATAATAAAAAGCATGAAATAATAGATAATAAAAAGCATGAAAGCCCTCCTGTGCTTATATATTTCCAGGTGGGACAAGTACAATGCCATAGTCTGAGGTCTAAGATCTAGTATGACAAGGGGATCTACAACATTTGCCAAGTCATTCTGCCTGTCGATATCAAGTATGCGTTGCTTTATAGCTGTCCTTGCCTGCTCAAGGCCCAAGAGGGGCAAATCAGTTTGCTTCCCCCTTTTGAGCAGCATGCACTTTCAGTCTTAATTCACTTTCCTTGATTTGACCTATTGATAATCAACATATATATGCCTCCATTGAGGAAAAGAGCTCAGATTACTAAAATATGGTCGGAGTTGGAAGTTTATGTGTACCATCTCATGCAAGAACACCCTCATGCATGCCTAATCCTAGGGGGGGACGCTAATGCTAGGATGGCTATGGATAACCCTAGTTTATACCGTCAACATAAGACTCACCCACCAATAGGGGAAACAGATACCTCTTTTTCTTTGCGTAATTCTAGGGACCAAAAATCTAATCTCGCAGGACTTCTACTAAATCAAATGGCCTACAAGCTGGATCTACATATCATCAATGAAGCCTTTGGGAAAGATCAGCCAGCTGCCTTTACATACATTTCAGGATCCAGGATGAGTCAGATTGACTATTTCCTGGTATCGACAAATGTAATCCATCTACTAAAAGACCTAGAAGTTGTTCCAAAGTTTTTTAGTGATCATCTCCCTATGTTATTGTCATTGAAGAATTTTGATTCACATATAAGAAGTGCTTACTTTTATAGATCTGATCCATCCCCACAAGGAGATGTTTATTGCCGCGCCAGATGGACTCCCAAAATGAATGCAGATTTTCGATCCTATCTAGCCTCTGCTGCTTTGCGGGGGATTATAGATGTATTCCGCTCTGGACAAGAACTTTGTCTAACGGATCCTTATTCTGATTCTTATAACTGTATACCTACTTTTGCACACACACTACCCCTCGTATATGCTACATCCATGTTGCTATAAGGTCTAATTTTCTACCTGCTTTATGCACCTGGTGATGGGTGGGCTATAGTTTTAGGAACAGTTTAAACTTGCCATTAGTTTCACTTGTCTGAATTCCCCCCCCCCCCACCAATCCAAAAATGAACTCAGCACTTTCTTGTCTCATTACTCAATTAAAATACCCATTTTAATTATTTCATACATAATGCATAGCATGCAGCATACATTTCCATATCAAGAGGAATCTTGCTCGAGAAAAGGCTTCTGCAGCCTTGTCATTGCATTACTGTTATTGTTACAAAACTGTAGGAGGTATCCATGAAAAAGTTATGGCTGCTGAGCAACTATCACCACACAATTCAATTTCTAGGCTTAAAAATGGAACAATGGCAACATCCAGCATCAACAATCACAGAGTAATTGGTGTGCCCTAGTAAAGAGAATTGTATTCTGTAATGAAAATCATTCAATATATAAAATCTGTGATGTTGCATTCATTTTCTAAAATGCGTTTTATTTGAATTTACTGTGCTTCTCAGTTTTCAGATCTTTATAATATCATCACAGGAAGCCAAGTACATGAGAACAATAAAGAGATTTTTCCAATTAGGGTGACTATTGAAGAATTTGGTTTATTATTTTTTAAAAAAAGATTTGGGCACAAAAACTATTCTTGGATTGTCCATGGACAGCACCATAATGATCTTCTAGTACAATCTTGACCATAGATATTTGAACATTCCAATCATACTAACTCCCTGTGCATTGATGCAGTGGCACCAACATGGCATCTGCTATATCCTGGAGGGGACTTCTGTCATCTGGAGGCTTCCTCAGGGGAACATTTGTTCTACAGCTGGCATTCTGTGTCCATTGCAGCATGGACCAGGTTGTTCACTGCTTGCATTTATAGCCAAAACACAAATGTATCACTGGTGTTACATTTGTGATTATAATAAAGCTCTTTAATGACATCAGGACACTTGTTTTGCTTGTGAAAAATGAGCCCTTAGGATTGGGACTGAGATTTTGATTTTGCAGTCGTTCTCTCAGACTGTGCGTGAACTTGGCATGCATGCTCCATCCAGTGGTTGCCCTGGTGCAGTTTTCTCACAGCTTGGTCGTTCTCCCAGGCTGTGCATGAACTCTGCAGCTACTTCTAGTCATAGAGGCTGGGGCTCCACCCTCCAGTCAAAGGCCGCAGTCCAGGGGTTGAGGACCCCTGACCTAAAGCACTTTTGTGACATCCCCAGGTCAGCACAGAGTTATGCTGGAGTTTATGATGGCCTAACTTGGGGTTAGATCCACACAGGAGTTATGCTGGAGTTTATGATGGCCTAACTTGGGATTAGGATTGCAGGCTATATGTCTGAGTCCTTATAATAAGTTCCTTTCTGAAAATACCAGATGGTTTTACTCTGAAACTCAAATGACAGTCTGTTGGTTCACAAGCCAAATGTGACCCATGGTGGTCTCAATAACTTCAATCACAGCACAGCAAAAGTTCTTTTCCAGTATCATTCAGAAAGAAATGAAAATTTTTTTCAAATGTGAGAAAAGGATTTCACACTTGAATATAACTCTACTCCTCTGATTTTGTTTGTTACCTTCCAGCTACGCATGAGTGCTTGTCTCACGATCCTGAAGTCTCCATGATAGGTAGTGTCAACCTTAGACTGACCAAACATGAAAGGTAGTCTAGCAAATGCACTCTGAACCACTCTCTTGAGAATAGAATGATCCAGAGAAGTTGGCCATCCATGCTTGAAAGCTCTGTTTCAAACATATTTAAAATACGCCCTCCACAATAATTCTTTTATTGTGTTGAACCACATCATCCCACTCTTTTCAGGAATGAGGTTGTCATAGCCCATGGGATTCAGTAATATTATCGCAACGGACAATACAATAGGTCAGTCATATGAAGACGAATCTGTACATAGAACACTTGCCAAGATTTCTATCCCCAGGGCTGCCTGTTCTTGGACAACCACCCAGGAAACCCATCTACAAAGTAGGCAGAATTATATGTTAGCAGTGACTGTAAAATGTCTATAAATGATCATCAGAGAGTCAAGTACTTCTTAATGGCAGTGGTAATTAGTGCTAGCTAAATATTATGCTGATAACTCTTCAGAAATAAAATGCCATCTCCTGTGTGCCAGCATCGCTATACAGTGATAATATGCAATGCTCTTACATTATCAAGAGCATCATTATGGTCTTGTAATGGTAATGTAGGAGATGTTACATATACTTAAATTTGTGATATGAATAAAGAAGTTTGCCATAATAGATTAACTATCTATAATACTGCGTTGTATCCTCCATTCAGAAGATGGATTCGATCTTTGTCATTATGGTGTACTGCAGGACAGTGGAAAAATGTTTCTACAACACATAATACACAACAACCAAAGGAGAAGAGATGGAGCATTTCCACATTTTAGAAAACCCGCACGTGGAAAACTGGAGCATCAAGAAGAGTGATAGACAACATTGTTCTTGTTCATTTTTTTCCTGGTGTTACTTTTCTGTTTGCAAATAATTTTTTTTTTCTACATGGGAAGAAGTCAAAAATTTCATCTTCCACCTAGAATCTAAAACTGTACCATCCAAGAAGAACTCTGCCATATGATTTCTGCTGAGCATGTGTTTTTGCACTCATCAAGCATCACTGGAACTTATTCTCCAGTTAGTGTGTTTAGATCAGAGCATGAATCCAGATGACGTCTGGCACAAAGACTCTTGTAAATTTTGGACATAGTTTCTGACACCTTCCTTCTAGCCTCATTTTGGCTCACACATTCCTAAATATTCAGAGGCATATTTCCAGAGTAATTCACTGAATATCTGTCTTCCTTATTAGAGTCACTCTATGGGTTATTCAGGAAATGTATTATTTGGTTTGCATATCCCCGGTGCCCAACCTTAATTATGCAGTATTAGCACCTACTTGAAAATGTCTGTTTGCTAACTTTTTTCCCTCCTGCCTGGCTCCCAAATATAGTACTCTACGATAATGACTTTTGTAAAATATTTTAACATTTTAATAATATCATCATTAATTAAAAACAGCTCAAATTAATTCTGAATTGCTCATTTTGCCACAAAACAGGATAGCAGCATCTAAATATTTAATTACACTGAATCAAGTTTTCCGAACAGGTGTGCTTGAAAGCCTGTGGGTGCCCTTGAAATTCAAGCAACAGCACTATCTGTGAGTTGGAGAAGAAATACCGTTTGGAGTGAAATTACTTTCAGCACTATGTACTGATGACATTTCCAGGAGTGTCAATTCTTCTGTCACTTTTCAGTATTCTCCCCATGAATGATGGACTGGACCAGGCAATCCAATTCTGTCTTAAATTCTTATGTGTTCATTGGCAAAAGAAAAGAGCAAAATTATTTCCTTGCAAAGTGTTGTGAGGGTGCAAGACCTCTTCCTGAATTTATTTTGCTTCCAAAGCAAATTCACTGGTCAAGATCATCTGTGTCCTTACTTGTCAAGTACTGTATTATTAGTTACAATGCAAACAATACATCCATTTTATGTATATTGGATGGAAATATGTACATTAAAGCTGCAATCCTAACCTCCACTTATGCCAATCTAAGCCCTGGCACAAGTCCTGTGCTGACACGGGTGAATCACACTATGGCACACAGAACTATGCCATAAGACACTATGCCTATTGTCACTATGCAAAAGTGCCACTCCAGGGGGAGGGTTAGGCCAGTGCACTGAAATGCCTTGTCTCCCTACCTCACCCGGGCAATGGGAGGACTGATGAGTTGTGCTGGCCTAGGTTAGAATTTCAACTGAACAACACAATCCTAACCACGACTACACAAAAGTAAAGCCCATTGTGTTCAATGGGTCTTACTCCCATGAAAATGTCTTTACAATTGCAACCTTAGACTAGTTTCCAACCATTCTTTTTTAAAAAACCTTTCCGCAGCTCAAATTCTATGCAGACCTATATGGGAGAAAGTAATAATAAAGCCTAGCTTTTGTATCTCCTTTGGCTTTAGCTCACCCCCCATGGACCTCCAGTAGTCAAATCTATACCAGCTGTATTTCTGACATAGATCTGAACCACAACAGCGTATGTGTCTGAGGATACCATAGCTACTAAGTCCATCCACATGTGACCCCAGTCCACTGCAAACCCTAACCTGATCTGTTCTGAACTTACCTGTTTGCTGGTCAGAATGCACTGATACCTGATTTGAAGGTTACTGTCGGTGGTGTGTTGCCTTTTAGGCCTTGCTCTAGCTGAAGTGCTTTACTGAAAAAAAACAGAGAGGCTGCTGTACCAGTACAATCCACTAAGAGGACTGGTCTGCTGGCTACTTAACCACACCATCTCCACTGAATTTAGTGAAACTTATTTATGAGCTTGCTTAGGACAACACTGCATGTTCTTTTAGTTAGCCTGAATTATTTTCCTTGGAAATGCAAATTAACCCAGTGCTTACCAATTTTTTAGTCATGCCTACACTAAGCATTCAACATCTTATTTTGTCCAATGATAGTCTCTAAGAGGGTATCAGCAAAGGGTAAACAATGTGAAAGTCAAGTTTGCAGATGACACCAAATTATTCAAGAATATGAAAATTCTACATAGTTTCCAGTTCCATCTCCTGGGAGAACAGGCCGCAAAATAACAAATAGTGGGGATCAATATAAATACAAAATGGGGACATTGTTGCAAAAGTTGCTGACAACTTTTGTCACAGTGGTTTTAATGGAATCACAGTGGAATCACAGTGGTTTTAAAACAGTCAGATTCTATTTCAGTTTCACTTCAATAAGGAAAAATACAAAGAAAGATTCAGCACTCAAATTCGGGCCTTCCTTTTTTCACGCGAGAACAATCACTAGCAGCTTTTTCAAGAGTCCCATAGCCAGGATTGCCTCAAAATTGCTGTATTAATTTTTTCCCCTCACTGCTGCAAATTCAGAGTTATAAGTGCTTTTTGTCTGATTTCTGTGCTTCACCAAGCACCATGTGAGATAAATAATTACTACTGCCAGCCAACAAATAATAGCAATCAGCTGGAGAAAGATCACCTGCTGGACTCCACAGGAGTAAGCCAAAGTAATACAGGAACTCGAGAACATCAATGAAATGAAGCTTGTTGGAAAAAACAAAACAAAACAACTACCATCTTCTAAACAGATTACTTCTTTGGAACGGGGAACTAACTGTACGGTTTTTTGTGAAAGTTCTATGTTCATGTCCCCTGTGTTCATGAAAGGATGAAGAAGTAGGATGAATTCATCTGGAATTGTTCCATGTTGTCCATGCACCATAATTCATCACTGGTTGGGTGAAGCTGTTTGATGATATGAAGCTGTTTACTGAAGATGGGGCAGATTAGCCTATGGCTGATACAGGCCCATTGCAACACTTTCAAATATAGCATTCCAAACCAAGAAATATCTTATCCTTTTTAAGTGGTTCACTGGTTATAAGGAAACTCACAGCACAGTCCATTCCCCTAGGCTGGGAATGTCACAGAAAGTGCTGCAGAGGACAGGCAGCAGAGGAGACTTGGCAGTGCCTGAAGGGTGGAGGTGGAGAACAAGTACATGCTATGAGCCCTTGTTTTCCAGCACTACCCTCCAGCCTTGAATGGATACCGTCAAAGCCCTGAACTGAGTGGGCAGGGAAAACATATGCTGTGGTCGGCTTCAGAGTGCTGCAGGCCAACATGCACTTTGGGTCAGAAGGTCTGGGCTGCAACTCTAGCTGCCCCAGGCTTTATTGCGCACTCCTCTCCCATCCCCTTCCTTCCAGGCGGGCAGAAGGAAAGAGGATCAGACAATGGCATAGAACATTCCCTGCACCTCTTCCTGCCTGGATGAAAGGAGTGGGGGAGGCGCATGTAGGAGGACCCGGACAGTCAGATCTACCCAGACTCTCCTGGCCCAGAGTGCTCCGGACTGGGAATGTTCTATGCCATTGTCTGAGCCCCGGGTGCCAGACGGCCTAGGAAGGCCACTGATTGAACTTGAGTCTTTCTGAAGGAAGAATAGTTACTCTATGACTGAACTATACCAACTACAGTTGGTGAATCAACTTTGATTTTATATCTGATAAGTCACTAGTGCTCAGGTTCACACTCTTCAAAGTCTCTTGGGATGTAAGCTGGTGGATTTATCTCCCCACCCCCTAGCAATTACTTACATTAATAAACATTTTTTAAAATCTCATTTTCCTTGACTGTGAAATGAATTTAAATGAACATATTAAATAAGAAGATTTGCTGAGAAGGATTTGGATTAGTTTCCAATTTCTACAATAGATTTTCCTTGCTTACTCTGATGCCTCCACCCCTGTTATGCATTTGCCCTGATTGTCATATGGACTGGTGTACCTTTTTGCTGATATAGCAATATATAGAAAACTGTTGGGGCAATACTTAAATCTGTACTACTGGTTTACTCAAAAGTCCAGTTTTTAGTTCTTCAATCTTAATATTACAGGCAGCTAATGGCTCCCCCATCTTTAGTTAATCAATAACTGCGTTCCAATTCTTAGTCCATAAAACACAATTCAAAGCTTCAGAAAATTTAGCAGGAGCAGATGATATTACAACTCCTTTTCCTAAAATTGCCCAGACTGCCTCCATGAGTGTCAACTCAGCCTTCTTTCTCTCTCAGATATTTCTATACTATCCATTTATTACCACAGAGCTTCTAATGTTTTAACTAAGAGGAAGTCCCCCCTCTCCTTCTCCCCATATTTACCAAAAGGAATTATGAGACTGTTTTTACTAGCATGTTGTTTTCTTAACATCAGTGCCTCTCTTTCTTACATGTAGTTCATATTTGTTATCTTGCTGGATTGTGGGATCGGCATAATACCTGGCCCAGGTTCCAATTGTATCCAATATTTTAACACCAGTGCAGCTGAAATGCATCCTCAACGCAGGAGAACAAATATTCTCCTGCGTTGATGTCTCCATGATTGTACAACCACCCAGATGCAGCACATGCTCTGCTAGCATGTCTGTATCAGCACTTGAAAGCTAGATAAGATTGTGTTCCCACAACAGTGTAGAGAACCATCACAAAACACCCTTTGGTTACTGCAACCACTTGCTTGCTGCCCTGCTCTTTGGTTCAAGTGAGAAGATAATGATGATTAGTAGAAAGAGTTTGTTGCGATGTGTGAGCCAGATCCCAAGTGTTGCCCTTCGTGACTGCCACCATAATGAGTCAATACAGGATAGGTGAGATTATCACCTAAGAACTAATCAAAAAATGCAGATTGAGATGGTTTGGCCACGTCTGCAGAATGAACACCAATCGGCCACATAAGCTCCTCTGGTGAGAGTGACCTCTCTCCACTGGAAAGTTCAGTGAGCAGCACCGAAGATGTGGCTCAAACTGGTTGGATAAGATCTAAAGAACCAGTGACTGACCACTGATAAGGTTAAATCATCGTCATCAATAGCCAAGAGTGGAAACGCATTGTGAATGATGCACCTACAGCAGAATATTGGTTGAGAGGACATTTACTTCCCCGATCACCAACTAAGGAATAAAGAAGAATTTTGTCACTAAACAAAGGTGAATTCTTATTGTTCATTAACTAACTTATGTGTTTGGAGTGCTGAGATGGTTCTTCCCCCATAAAAATCTAATTGTTGGATTTATTATAAGTAGAGTGTAGATTCAACCCCAGCAATGGCACACGGGGTCAACTGGATCAGGCACTGGCCAAGGACCAATGCTATCAGAGGACACATCTAGCCAGGATGACCTCCAAAACCTGTGACCATGGTAGGGGTCATGCTCCCTCCAGGCTCCAACTGGACTGGAGCAAATCACACAGTATACTTTCAGCACTGAATTAAACATTGTAATGAAAGTGACAAAGCACTGTAATTATCAAAAAATAACTATAGAAAACCCCAATCATCAGACTTTTAAAATTTAAAAATGACACAATAAAATGAGTAACCAATAATATGATACAGACCTAATGACAAAACTTGGAACACACTACTCTTAACATGCAGAGTGAACAACATTTCTGATTTCATTAGAATTGATATTCACTGTTTTATGAGCTTTTAAGGACATAGTGAACATTCCTTAAAATATGAATACCTCTATAGTAAACCCTAAGTGTATACACTGATTGGATTGTAACAATCTGTAATGTCATACCCTGGGTTAGCCATGGTTGCTTTATCAATTCTTTAACTGCACTTGGAAAAAAAGTGTCTTTGAAGCCACAGATCTATCCTTTGCTGGGTATCTATCTTTGGAAGCCTGGGTTT